>JBBBDQ010001543.1:252500-552500 GCA_037127315.1 Ascarosepion bandense
GTATTTAACCTGTAACTGTGAAGAGAAGAGACAGATTTATATTTTCCAAAGGAACTTTAAACAAAAGTGAACACAACTGACGAGGCTAAAATTTAAACTCAGCTTACCAGTTTCACTTTCGATGCTGATATCTTGTTACACTACTCTAACATCTTATTAACTTAAAATCTTTGAATATATATATATATATATATATATATATAAAATCATTTCAAGGCAAGGTGGAATTATTACTCGTGCACAGGGGAGTACAGAGGGAGAAAAACTGGGTACAAGTGATGTTAAAGAAAGAATAAAAGATAAAAGGGATTCAAGGAGATAAAAGATGGCAATTGATGTTGCATTTAAATTTTTTGAGATTGTAGCTATTAGAGAAGCAAGAAAATAGGAGTTAGTTACACAGGTGAGAAGTGTGAGAGAAGAAACTGTTAGAGTAGAAGAGGTGGTTATATTTCACTATTTCAATGGTAAAAGGGTGGGATCAAAATGCCAATCTAGTAATAGGCTGAAAGTCAAAGTCATTTGATCAGAGCACCAGGAAAAAAAGGTCATCAGAGCAGTTGGCATTAAAATATTTGTAGAAAAGACAAGAGTAAAGCCACATCATATTGGCAATAAAGTAACTGAAGTTAAGATGCCAAATCAGGATCGATTACATGGTTTGGATTTTGTTGAGAATCTCGAGATGAATATAACATATATATATATATATAATGGTTGGGTACTCATACATGAGGATACCCATCTACGAGGATGACTAGTCAATCCCTGTTAGTCAGACACATTTGTGTTTGTTCAACACCCACAAAGTGAACCTGTGGGTTATGCAACAACTATGCTGAGTAAGCCTGAGTTTCATGTTATCTCACATGATCAACAGTCGAAACAAGGCCAGCACACTCAAACCCTCACAGTCACCATTGATGGCTACCGCATTTCATTCACATGGTATCGTTTTTCTAGAATTTTCCGAAAGCACTGTTGAGACTTATGGCTTAGTGGGTAGTAACTCCAACTGACACCAGATTGGTCAAGTTTCGATCCCAGCCAGAAGCAAGTGGATGTGTCTAGCCACACTGATGAGCTGTAATACAGCAAAACAGGCTTGTATGTGGATAACTAATATAAAAAATTATATATATACAGTGAGAGATATTATTAGTGGTATATCAATAACATATGGGACTGCAACTTAAAAACTTTCAGGTTTAGTTGCCATGTATACTCTATATATATATATATATATATATATATAAACCATCTGCAAACAGGCTTGTTTCACTGTATCACAAATCTTTAGTGCACCTAGATTAACCATTTGCCTCAAGCTCGGACTGATTATTGATTACACAAACATATCAATAATAAGCTTATCAATCTATTCAAACTGTTTTCTCCTGTCATTTACACATTTTTTTTTACCTGCAAAACATTATTATTTATTAAAAAAGTAAAAATTATAATGAATGTAAAATAAAAAAGACTATGGAAAAAAATTTTTTAAATGATTTTACTGAATTAAATGAGCCTTAAAACTACTACTGTAGCACTGGTATAATACTTACTGTATACATACTTTTGCATCCCTTGCATATATATGATGATTAAATGTTTAATTTCCTACAATCTAGTGAGAAAGAAAATGCCAGGAAAAATATAAAGAAGTAAAAACTGGATTGAACAGATGCAAATTAAAACACAAAATTAAAAATTCAGATTTAAGATGTACAGAATATAAAAAATGAATACATACAGAATTTATCATTCTGAGATAATGAACATTTGCAACTATTCATGTGTAATATCATAAAAATATATATCTAAGTAATATGCAGAATAATTATATTATTGCTTATCAAGAGCAACAACAACAACTAAAATGAGAGCATATAGCACAAGATGGGAAAACAATGATATAGTCCTGACATTGAAATTTTACACTACCTTCAACAAAAGGTTAGGAAGGAAACTTCCATCATTACTAGAAAGAGTGATAAAAGTTAGCGTAGTTGAGAAGTTCATTTTCTTAAAAAGTAGTTTTAAAATGTACGATTTGATAAATTTCGACTGACAGTAATGCTAACTCTTTGGTCAATGAATATGGAATGTTTCCTCTGCAGAAATTTCTAATCTCATCATTAAGTTTTGTTTTATATTTTCTGGTGGCTTTAATTAAAAAAAAAATTAAAACTGAAATTAACAAAGGACAGACTTTTTAATTATGAAAACAAACTTTAGCTTTAAGACAAAATTTCACTCTAAATATGGCAGGAAGAAGATATAAAAGGTATTCAAAATTTTCAATTTTCTTATCTACTTTTTTAAGTACCAATTCTAACAATCACTCATTTCAATAAGTCTCAACAAAGGTCAAATAAAGAGCAGATTCACACAAGTGAGATATTCATTTTCATTTCGTCCATACAATTACAACACAAAAATTATTTATTGCTTACTGAAAAATATTGACTTGATTTGAAATCTATTTTTTCTTTAATGTAGCAACTCTGATTTAATTTGTATACTTTCAACTACAGATAAAATGTGTTGCTGTTTTTTTGTTTTTTTGCTTCAAGATTTATTGCTGTTAATTTTACTCTGAATATGTATTCTTGGTCCTTTTTTATATAAAAAATGTATTGCAGTTATTTTTACTATAAATGCATGTTTTTATACTTTTATGGATCTTTGTTTTAGTTTGAGTATACATTATTTGCTCATAGCTGATATCCTAACAGATGGTCGTTGATTATAAATTACATCCAGCAGAAAGGCCTCTGATTAGGAGATTAGAGATTTTGAGGAGCATGGAACCACTTCTGAATTACTGTTGTTCTCTGGTACACCCTAACCTGGGGTGGTAGCACCTTTTAGGATCCCAGCTATAGGAAAATAGTGAACCCTCAAACAAAAATAACAAGCAAGCTAAGCATTTATAAAAATACATATCTATACTCAAAATAGCAGCAATGCATTTTTATATATACAAAAAGGCCAACAATACATTTTAAAGCAAAAAAAATAACTATATCTTTTATCTGTAGTTGAAAGTATACAATTGCATTCAAAATATATTTAGTTTGAAGCCATAAGATCGTGTTCAGATTTAGAATTTGACATTAAAACCCAGAGAGATTCATATACAACTAAACAAAATCAACCAACCAATTATCATGAAATAATTAGAAATTTTTAAGTCAAACTGCATTCCAAAATATAACTTCAACAAAACTACAACATAAAACACACATGTCACTGTAATTATATTCGCACAAATATATCTGCACAAAAGCTGAGTATCATCTAACAGATGTTAGATGATACTCAGTTGTGAAAGCAGAATAAAAAAATGTCCTATTTTCATTACTTCAAAATTCCAAAGAAAACTAAATTTTATCATTAAATAACCTATATGTCATTAAATCAATCAATCAAAAAGGTGTGGCTGTAGAGTTACTGTGCAGCTGGACACTTTACCAGTTACATCCCAAATAGAGAGGTATTAATGTCTTTGAGCAAGTAGATCTGATGGAGCCCATTCTTCTCCAACTCCAAGAGCAGGTTATATCATCCAACTTAAACGCTTGCCTAGGTCAAAGACCTGTGACAGTTGAATCCATCAGAAGCCTCCATTTTTGCAATTGAGTTTAGTCACAGATGCCATGTCATTATTGCACTAGTTTCATACATGTCTAGGGAACCCATTCTACTCCATTTTGCTAAATGCCAACTGAACTTAGAAGAAAGTTCATCCTCCCTTTGACTAAATCTTGCTTTTAATCCTACTGACTGTTCAGCAGAAAAAGTCAAGTCAGAGAACATGCTGTAAATGTTACAAGATTTCATAATACTTTTCAGGTTGAGTTTTGTTTAATGGCATATCAACCTCTGTGGGTTATTTAATGCCAAAAAGGTAGGGTTTTAAGGTATTTTTTTAATATTTTTAATTTTTTTCGGTTATAGTGAGAAGGTTGATTTAGTCAGAGTTTGATGAAAAGTTTTTTTAATTTTAGAAAACTGAAGATGTCTTCCAGTTTTGTATTCAAAAATGTATTGCTGGTAATAATTTTTCCTTCAAAAATGTATTGTTGGTTATAGTTTTCTTCAAAAATGTGTATTTTTCTATAAAAGTTTATTTTTATACTTTCATAGCATTTTGACCCCAGTTTGGGAGTTAACTATTTTCCCATAACTGAGACCCTAACAGATGCTACCACCCCGGGTCAGGGTGGACCTGGGAACAACAGCAATTAAGAGATGGTTCCATGCTCCTCATAACCTCCCAATCAGGGGCCTTGCTGCTGGATGCAGTTTACCGTCATACCCAGGACCTTCATAGTATGAGTGGTACTCATTTGGTTACTTAATATAAATAACATGATACATTTTTCCACCAGCTTGATTAATGCATCCACAATATACTGACCATTTTACTGTCGACTTTACATTTTCTCTTCTTACAATTAACAATTATACTTTTCTTCTTTTTATTGACTAATAATAATGCTGTCAATTATGAATTATTGCAAACGTTATGAAGTAAATGTTTTTAAAATTTGCACTTGCTAGTTTATACAGTATTCACTATAACAAAGTTGGTGTCATGTAAAAAGCAACTTTGTTTTGTTAAATGCACTTTTACACTTCTTTGTGGTTCAGTAGAATTAAATTGCCTGGGAATTTGAATTAAATATATTGCTTTCTTGTAATGTGCACTTGAAATTGATTTTATGAACAAGAAAAGTCTTAGCAACTCAAGAGAACACAATATAAACATAATGCAATCTAAGTTTTCAAGATGTCTTTGTTTGTCTCATTTCATGGTTTTTACGTGAGGGGCGGTTATAACAGTAAAATTGAAGGAAAAAATCTGTCCAATTTAAATAAGTCTGGCACCATGTCATTTCCCACATCTGCTGGACATAAAAGTCTACTTCAAAACAGTACATTACAAAAACAGAGGTTATGTACACCCTGAACCTTAGCCCCTTAATGAACCATCTCCTGTCAGTCAAAATAGTTCATTTAACACTGGGGATGGTGTAATAACTGATAAAAATTCATTGGTACTTTTCTTTGACGCGAAAGAGAAAATCTGCTAGAGAAAAGTGCTTATTGATTTATACTGCCAAATTACCAGAGGAGAAAACTGGCATGAAATTGACAGACCAATTGACTGGGAACAGATGATAAATTCATAATCACTGCCTAAATTTTTATTATCAAATTATTCCTTTTTTGTCTATGTTCTGTAACCTTTCAGGATGATCATGGCTCACCACAGCTTCTTATTTTTGCTGTCTTAAGTAATTTGTACAATTTTATAACCACTCTATATGCTTGTGGTACTTGTTCTGCTATGTGTTTACTCAAATATGTTGAGTAGGTTGAGTTCTCAAAGCCTACTTTTTCATTACATGTCAGCTGTTTGTTTCCAATTGTTAACGGCAAGGTTTTTGTTTTTTCTATTATCTTTAAAACTTCCTTATTTCTCATATATTCTATGCATTAAGATCTGAGAAACAAACAAATGTAGTTAATAATAAATATTTTCGTTAATAAAATGAATCAAGTGTGAATAATTATTTAAAGAATTAATGCCTGGAAGCATTACTTTTTCATGACTAAATTTATGTTCTAAGTCACAAGACTGAGCAAAAGTAAACAAAAAATTTGATACTGATACAAAAGTTTGAGAATTTATTCATAAAATTCATGTTTTGCAAGTACAAATAATAATGTGCCAATAATAACTAGAGAGCTGAATGTTTTGAATGCAGGCATTAACTATCTGACCTACCATTAACTCATCTACAACCCTTTAAGAAAAGGGAAGAAATACAGCAATAATTTGTCCTTACTTTCATTTTTTATAGCTACACTTTATCAAAAAGAAAAACTCAAAACAATTTCCTATCTATCAAATATTTTTCAGTTTCACAAATCTTATTTCTAATTAATAATAACCTTTTAAATTTAGACTTAAATTAATCCCACTTAAAATTAATTTCACACAAGAAAACAGCTGGTGTCTTATGTGTAAAACTATAATTCATGTTCATATAAATCCTAGTGAAAGTTTTTATTTGCCACAAGTTAATCCTTTCTAGATTAAACTTATTTCTAAATTTGACCACTCATAAGTTAAGTCAAACTCAATTTTATCAGCTGCTATGCAAATTAAAAACTATATGCCATATGTATTTTGATAGCTTACATTGTAATGACATTTTTACTCCTGAATATATGGTTTGAGTCATATCAATGAAAACAGCAAAAAAATTATTGAAATATGTGAAATGCAAATATGATAATAACACTGCTTTTAACAGTATATATCATTTGCATGCTGCCAGTTCTGTTGAATTCCTAATCATCATCAGAAACAACTTTATCTATTTCAAGCTTATCATCAGAAAAAAAATAGCCTTCAAGGCCTCTTCGGCATCCATTAGTCTATGCCTTATTATATGAAAATTCTATCATTTATTGATGTAAAATCCATGAAATAAATCATTAATTTTGAAGTAAACAGCCTCACTGAGCTTACTGAATTTATAACAAATATGTCTCTACAATCAATAAGAGCTACAAGGAACAGGAAAAAGTGCAGAGCCTTGACTGCCCACATCCTAAACATACATGGTACATAGAAGAAAAAAAATGAAAACCAATGCACATATTGGGTCAGCCAGATCTTGTCAGTCTGTCTGAAAGGGGATTAAATAATATTTTAAAATCATAACTAACATTGAGCTACTGATGTTTTTCATCTTTATTCAAGTCTGAAGAAAAATATAAATTTGTTAACATCAATTTTATTTGAAATGTCCCAGAATAAATGAGCTATAAATAAAACATGTCCTCCTGCTTTTGTATAAATTTCATTTCGAGAGTTTTAAACTGATATTTATTTACTTTTAATCATCTCACTCCAAGCAAGGTAGTAAATACACTAAAACACAAGAGGTTACTAAGTGTGAAAGAATAAGAAAAAGATAAACATTATTAAAGACAAAGAACAATAAAAAAATAGAAAAAGAGGAATCAAGAAGACAGTACATAGCAATTAACATTTATCTTCAAAAATCTAAATGCAAAGTTGGCTGGAAAGCAAGAAGCTGGAAGAGAGTTCCACTAAAGAGAAGAAACTGTAAGCATAGAGCTTACAGTTACATCAAGCCAAATTGACTGTAAACTTGTTGTCAATTTAGCACTGTATTTAATTCATAAAGTCTAGGTACCATAGAAGAAATTTCATCAGAACAGTTACAATTAAAGTATTTATAGATAAAGCACAGGGAAATTACATTATGGTTGTGGGAAAGTGGCTTAAGCAGAGATCCCAGATTAGAACCAGTAACATTTCAAACTCTTCTTTGAATTTTGTCATGAATCTCTAAATATATGTTGGCTAATATAACATTTTGGTTGTTATAATCATCAATTTTCCTTAGTTATAATACTATACACAACAAAGATGAAGACAATACCTGTGCAAATCTAAGAATTGTAGAAAACTCATTTTGATGCAATGTGTACAAAACACTCTCTTTTGTGCATGCTGAAAAATGAAAAGAGAAAAAGATTCTTCCTCTTATTCTCACAGAACATAAATCAAAAGATTCTATTAAAATGGATGGCAAAAATATTCTATTTTGAAAAAAAATTATTCAGTCCATAAACTTTTGCTTTTCAGCCAATCACCTTCTTTTAAAATAATTGATACTGTCAAATAAATTCAAAATTTATATATGAAAAACTTTCACTTCAATATACAAAAAGAATAACTATTTAGCTGAAAGTGAATTAATTGTATTTTTATGCATCAGAGTATATCAATAGCTGCATGATTTAAACATATATATATATATATATATATATATATATATAATACACCTCTGTGTGTTATGTTTCTATTGCAATTAGTTCAATGAGTTAATCAATACTATAAAGAAAAGACAGCATTTTATTTTTAAAATATGAAAAGTGACTTGCAGGATTCTGTTTCTTATGCAATTGCTGAAATTGAGATAATCACAGATATCTGATGATTTCTTCATCAATATCTGACATTTTCAATTGAGGCGATTTCTTTGAGTGATGTGTCTGTGATAATAAACCAATATATGTCCCAATACGATCAATTTAACTAAAACTGCACTTATATAAACTTTATTCTGGCTTTTTTCTTCTTATAAGATCTCAAAAAAAAAGTGAATTCAGCAAAAAATAGCCTCAGCTCAGTTTCTTTCACAACCAATAATATCAACTTCCGTCTGCAAAAACTGACAGCATTTATTTTGAGCAAGAGAGTACATTTTTAGAAATGATTTCGTATAAAGTTTGACTACGTATTTATATTTGGTTGCTTAATTGCAGCTACATCATTTGGAAGAATGGTAAGTATCTTCTAAGCATAACCCATCTATGAATAGGATATTTCACCTGAGAGTCACTTTTCACATTACTTGTACATCTTTTGTGTCCATCCTCTGATTTAACACAAAATTCAAATTTGATCATGATTGTGCTAAAACAGCAAACAGATTTTTAAGATCATTGTCAGCAAGAGAGATAGCCAAAGGCGTGAGCTTTGAACTGGAGACATTAAATAGTTACAAAAATTTAACTATCTGGGTAGGGCTATAACAGATGATGGAAACAATGACCAAAAAGTGCATTGAAATATCAAAAGAGGCCTTCCAGAAATTAATCCAAATATTAAGACAAGATATACATACACTATTTACATTCAGACTATTGTCCTCATCTTGTTGTTATCACAAAGATTTGTCTATTGTGCTTTCCTGCCTTATCAGGTGTATATCAATCTGGATAATGAACAGGGAATTCTGAACCAAACTGTTTCTGTATTCTACTGGGCTAGACTGCTATTTTCCCCCTGCCTATGTCTAGGGATATTTCATCTAGTTCTTATTTTTAGTACTGCTCAATTATTGTTCACTCTATTTCCTTTGATTTCTCCAGTTTTCATAAGAAAATAGGTGCTAGAAAGACACTTATGATTAAAAAAGAGAGACAGAATTGAAAATTCCGAGGCATATTATGAGGAAAGATGGCTTGGAAAATTTAATACTTACAGGGTGTAGAGGCACATAGAAGTAAACTGAAAGCCACTATCCCTCATTAGTTTTTTATAAATGGATAGCATAGCAGGGACAAGGAGGGAGCTTCAAAAAACAGGAGAGAGCCATTCCTGACAACTTCCTAAAGAAAGATATCATTGTTATGTTCTCTAACGAAGTAAGATCGTACCCTGCTTTGATAAACTAAAGTGATCTTCATGAGTTTCAGACTCAAAATGACAAAATGCGTTGCCATGCAGGGGGATCCACGCATTGTTCTGTCTATATGATTACTGAGGTGTGACCGCTGAATCAATTTGACAGCCAATCACAAACTCTCCTGCAGGACAAAAGGGACTGCTCATTTGAGCCACTCCAAAGAAATAAAAAAGGTGAAGAAATGACAATTCAGCAGTCTTCTTCCCTCACCCGCTAAAGGGGAAACCGTGCCGCTACTATCAACAGACTTTTCAATGCCCCATAACCGGACTTCAAACCCAAGTGAATCGTTCTGTTTGTGTATATTACTATAATCCCCTTGTATGAACCTTTTGACCTGCCTTCTTCCTCTTCCACATTATAACTGCCTTTGTTTATTAAAAAAAAAAAAAAAAAGAGAAATAAATCTTTTATGCGTATATTTCTCGCATCAAAAAATTGTCCTTATTCTTCATTGTCGAGTTGTCTGAATCCGTTTTGCAACCATACATATTTTTACCATACATAATCCCCTTGTATGAACCTTTTGACCTGCCTTCTTCCTCTTCCACATTATAACTGCCTTTGTTTATTAAAAAAAAAAGAGAAATAAATCTTTTATGTGTATATTTCTCGCATCAAAAAATTGTCCTTATTCTTCATTGTCGAGTAGTCTGAATCCGTTTTGCAACCATACATATTTTTACCATACATAATCCCCTTGTATGAACCTTTTGACCTGCCTTCTTCCTCTTCCACATTATAACTGCCTTTGTTTATTAAAAAAAAAAAGAGAAATAAATCTTTTATGTGTATATTTCTCGCATCAAAAAATTGTCCTTATTCTTCATTGTCGAGTTGTCTGAATCCGTTTTGCAACCATACATATTTTTACCATACATAATCCCCTTGTATGAACCTTTTGACCTGCCTTCTTCCTCTTCCACATTATAACTGCCTTTGTTTATTAAAAAAAAAAAGAGAAATAAATCTTTTATGTGTATATTTCTCGCATCAAAAAATTGTCCTTATTCTTCATTGTCGAGTTGTCTGAATCCGTTTTGCAACCATACATATTTTTACCATACATAATCCCCTTGTATGAACCTTTTGACCTGCCTTCTTCCTCTTCCACATTATAACTGCCTTTGTTTATTAAAAAAAAAAAAGAGAAATAAATCTTTTATGTGTATATTTCTCGCATCAAAAAATTGTCCTTATTCTTCATTGTCGAGTTGTCTGAATCCGTTTTGCAACCATACATATTTTTACCATACATAATCCCCTTGTATGAACCTTTTGACATGCCTTCTTCCTCTTCCACATTATAACTGCCTTTGTTTATTAAAAAAAAAAAAGAGAAATAAATCTTTTATGCGTATATTTCTCGCATCAAAAAATTGCCCTTATTCTTCATTGTCGAGTTGTCTGAATCCGTTTTGCAACCATACATATTTTTACCATACATAATCCCCTTGTATGAACCTTTTGACCTGCCTTCTTCCTCTTCCACATTATAACTGCCTTTGTTTATTAAAAAAAAAGAGAAATAATCTTTTATGTGTATATTTCTCGCATCAAAAAATTGTCCTTATTCTTCATTGTCGAGTTGTCTGAATCCGTTTTGCAACCATACATATTTTTTACCATACATAATCCCCTTGTATGAACCTTTTGACTTGCCTTCTTCCTCTTCCACATTATAACTGCCTTTGTTTATTAAAAAAAAAAAGAGAAATAAATCTTTTATGTATATTTCTCGCATCAAAAAATTGTCCTTATTCTTCATTGTCGAGTTGTCTGAATCCGTTTTGCAACCATACATATTTTTACCATACATAATCCCCTTGTATGAACCTTTTGACCTGCCTTCTTCCTCTTCCACATTATAACTGCCTTTGTTTATTAAAAAAAAAAAAAGAGAAATAAATCTTTTATGTGTATATTTCTCGCATCAAAAAATTGTCCTTATTCTTCATTGTCGAGTTGTCTGAATCGTTTTGCAACCATACATATTTTTACCATACATAATCCCCTTGTATGAACCTTTTGACCTGCCTTCTTCCTCTTCCACATTATAACTGCCTTTGTTTTATTATTAAAAAAAAAAAAGAGAAATAAATCTTTTATGCGTATATTTCTCGCATCAAAAAATTATGCTTATTCTTCATTGTCGAGTTGTCTGAATCCGTTTTGCAACCATACATATTTTACCATACATAATCCCCTTGT
The DNA here is from genome assembly GCA_037127315.1 of Ascarosepion bandense. Lineage (NCBI taxonomy): Eukaryota > Metazoa > Mollusca > Cephalopoda > Sepiida > Sepiidae > Ascarosepion > Ascarosepion bandense. The sequence goes on from JBBBDQ010001543.1 coordinate 264,020, forward strand.
ATGAACCTTTCGACCTGCCTTCTTCCTCTTCCACATTATAACTGCCTTTGTTTATTAAAAAAAAAAAAAAAAGAAATAAATCTTTTATGTGTATATTTCTCGCATCAAAAAATTGTCCTTATTCTTCATTGTCGAGTTGTCTGAATCCGTTTTGCAACCATACATATTTTTACCATACATAATCCTTGTATGAACCTTTTGACCTGCCTTCTTCCTCTTCCACATTATAACTGCCTTTGTTTATTAAAAAAAAAAAAAGAGAAATAAATCTTTTATGCGTATATTTCTCGCATCAAAAAAATTGTCCTTATTCTTCATTTTTCGAGTTGTCTGAATCCGTTTTGCAACCATACATATTTTTTACCATACATAATCCTTGTATGAACCTTTTGACCTGCCTTCTTCCTCTTCCACATTATAACTGCCCTTTGTTTATTAAAAAAAAAGAAATAAATCTTTTATGTGTATATTTTGCATCAAGAAATTGTCCTTATTCTTCATTGTCGAGTTGTCTGAATCCGTTTTTTGCAACCATACATATTTTTACCATACATAATCCCCTTGTATGAACCTTTTGACTTGCCTTCTTCCTCTTCCACATTATAACTGCCTTTGTTTATTATTAAAAAAAAATAAATCTTTTATGTGTATATTTCTCGCATCAAAAAATTGTCCTTATTCTTCATTTGTCGAGTTGTCTGAATCCGTTTTGCAACCATACATATTTTTACCATACATAATCCTTGTATGAACCTTTTGACCTGCCTTCTTCCTCTTCCACATTATAACTGCCTTTGTTTATTAAAAAAAAAAAGAGAAATAAATCTTTTATGTGTATATTTCTCGCATCAAAAATTGTCCTTATTCTTCATTGTCGAGTTGTCTGAATCCTTTTTGCAACCATACATAGTTTTACCATACATAATCCCCTTGTATGAACCTTTTGACCTGCCTTCTTCCTCTTCCACATTATAACTGCCTTTGTTTATTAAAAAAAAAAAAGAGAAATAAATCTTTTATGTGTATATTTCTCGCATCAAAAAATTGTCCTTATTCTTCATTGTCGAGTTGTCTGAATCCGTTTTGCAACCATACATATTTTTACCATACATAATCCCCTTGTATGAACCTTTTGACCTGCCTTCTTCCTCTTCCACATTATAACTGCCTTTGTTTATTAAAAAAAAAAAAGAGAAATAAATCTTTTATGTGTATATTTCTCGCATCAAAAAATTGTCCTTATTCTTCATTGTCGAGTTGTCTGAATCCGTTTTGCAACCATACATATTTTTACCATACATAATCCCCTTGTATGAACCTTTTGACCTGCCTTCTTCCTCTTCCACATTATAACTGCCTTTGTTTATTAAAAAAAAAAAAGAGAAATAAATCTTTTATGCGTATATTTCTCGCATCAAAAAATTGTCCTTATTCTTCATTGTCGAGTTGTCTGAATCCGTTTTGCAACCATACATATTTTTACCATACATAATCCCCTTGTATGAACCTTTCGACCTGCCTTCTTCCTCTTCCACATTATAACTGCCTTTGTTTATTAAAAAAAAAAAAAGAGAAATAAATCTTTTATGTGTATATTTCTCGCATCAAAAAATTGTCCTTATTCTTCATTGTCGAGTTGTCTGAATCCGTTTTGCAACCATACATATTTTTACCATACATAATCCCCTTGTATGAACCTTTTGACCTGCCTTCTTCCTCTTCCACATTATAACTGCCTTTGTTTATTAAAAAAAAAAAAGAGAAATAAATCTTTTATGCGTATATTTCTCGCATCAAAAAATTGTCCTTATTCTTCATTTTCGAGTTGTCTGAATCCGTTTTGCAACCATACATGTTTTTACCATACATAATCCCCTTGTATGAACCTTTTGACCTGCCTTCTTCCTCTTCCACATTATAACTGCCTTTGTTTATTAAAAAAAAAAAAAGAGAAATAAATCTTTTATGTGTATATTTCTCGCATCAAAAAATTGTCCTTATTCTTCATTGTCGAGTTGTCTGAATCCGTTTTGCAACCATACATATTTTTACCATACATAATCCCCTTGTATGAACCTTTTGACCTGCCTTCTTCCTCTTCCACATTATAACTGCCTTTGTTTATTAAAAAAAAAAAGAGAAATAAATCTTTTATGCGTATATTTCTCGCATCAAAAAATTGTCCTTATTCTTCATTGTCGAGTTGTCTGAATCCGTTTTGCAACCATACATATTTTTACCATACATAATCCCCTTGTATGAACCTTTCGACCTGCCTTCTTCCTCTTCCACATTATAACTGCCTTTGTTTATTAAAAAAAAAAAAAGAGAAATAAATCTTTTATGTGTATATTTCTCGCATCAAAAAATTGTCCTTATTCTTCATTGTAGAGTTGTCTGGATCCGTTTTGCAACCATACATATTTTTACCATACATAATCCTTGTATGAACCTTTTCGACCTGCCTTCTTCCTCTTCCACATTATAACTGCCTTTGTTTATTAAAAAAAAAAAGAGAAATAAATCTTTTATGCGTATATTTCTCGCATCAAAAAATTGTCCTTATTCTTCATTTCGAGTTGTCTGAATCCGTTTTGCAACCATACATATTTTTACCATACATAATCCCCTTGTATGAACCTTTTGACCTGCCTTCTTCCTCTTCCACATTATAACTGCCTTTGTTTATTAAAAAAAAAAAAAGAGAAATAAATCTTTTATGTGTATATTTCTCGCATCAAAAAATTGTCCTTATTCATCATTGTCGAGTTGTCTGAATCCGTTTTGCAACCATACATATTTTTACCATACATAATCCTTGTATGAACCTTTTGACCTGCCTTCTTCCTCTTCCACATTATAACTGCCTTTGTTTATTAAAAAAAAAAAAAAAAAGAGAAATAAATCTTTTATGTGTATATTTCTCGCATCAAAAAAATTGTCCTTATTCTTCATTGTCGAGTTGTCTGAATCCGTTTTGCAACCATACATATTTTTACCATACATAATCCTTGTATGAACCTTTTGACCTGCCTTCTTCCTCTTCCACATTATAACTGCCTTTGTTTATTAAAAAAAAAAAAAGAGAAATAAATCTTTTATGTGTATATTTCTCGCATCAAAAAATTGTCCTTATTCTTCATTGTCGAGTTGTCTGAATCCGTTTTGCAACCATACATATTTTTACCATACATAATCCTTGTATGAACCTTTTGACCTGCCTTCTTCCTCTTCCATTATAACTGCCTTTGTTTATTAAAAAAAAAAAAAAAGAGAAATAAATCTTTTATGTGTATATTTCTCGCATCAAAAAATTGTCCTTATTCTTCATTGTCGAGTTGTCTGAATCCGTTTTGCAACCATACATATTTTTACCATACATAATCCCCTTGTATGAACCTTTTGACCTGCCTTCTTCCTCTTCCACATTATAACTGCCTTTGTTTTATTAAAAAAAAAAAAAGAGAAATAAATCTTTTATGTGTATATTTCTCGCATCAAAAAATTTGTCCTTATTCTTCATTGTCGAGTTGTCTGAATCCGTTTTGCAACCATACATATTTTTTTACCATACATAATCCTTGTATGAACCTTTTGACTGCCTTCTTCCTCTTCCACGTTATAACTGCCTTTGTTTATTTAAAAAAAAAAAAGAGAAATAAATCTTTTATGTGTATATTTCTCGCATCAAAAAATTGTCCTTATTCTTCATTGTCGAGTTGTCTGAATCACGTTTTGCAACCATACATATTTTTACCATACATAATCCTTGTATGAACCTTTTGACCTGCCTTCTTCCTCTTCCACATTATAACTGCCTTTGTTTATTAAAAAAAAAAAAAAGTAAATCTTTTATGTGTATATTTCTCGCATCAAAAAATTGTCCTTATTCTTCATTGTCGAGTTGTCTGAATCCGTTTTGCAACCATACATATTTTTACCATACATAATCCTTGTGAACCTTTTGACCTGCCTTCTTCCTCTTCCACATTATAACTGCCTTTGTTTATTAAAAAAAAAAAAAGAGAAATAAATCTTTTATGTGTATATTTCTCGCATCAAAAAATTGTCCTTATTCTTCATTGTCGAGTTGTCTGAATCCGTTTTGCAACCATACATATTTTTACCATACATAATCCTTGTATGAACCTTTTGACCTGCCTTCTTCCTCTTCCACATTATAACTGCCTTTGTTTATTAAAAAAAAAAAGAGAAATAAATCTTTTATGCGTATATTTCTCGCATCAAAAAATTGTCCTTATTCTTCATTGTCGAGTTGTCTGAATCCGTTTTGCAGCCATACATATTTTTACCATACATAATCCCCTTGTATGAACCTTTCGACCTGCCTTCTTCCTCTTCCACATTATAACTGCCTTTGTTTATTAAAAAAAAAGAGAAATAAATCTTTTATGTGTATATTTCTCGCATCAAAAAATTGTCCTTATTCTTCGTTGTCGAGTTGTCTGAATCCGTTTTGCAACCATACATATTTTTACCATACATAATCCCCTTGTATGAACCTTTCGACCTGCCTTCTTCCTCTTCCACATTATAACTGCCTTTGTTTATTAAAAAAAAAAAAGAGAAATAAATCTTTTATGTGTATATTTCTCGCATCAAAAAAATGTCCTTATTCTTCATTTTCGAGTTGTCTGAATCCGTTTTGCAACCATACATATTTTTACCATACATAATCCCCTTGTATGAACCTTTTTGACCTGCCTTCTTCCTCTTCCACATTATAACTGCCTTTGTTTATTAAAAAAAAAAAAAGAGAAATAAATCTTTTATGTGTATATTTCTCGCATCAAAAAATTGTCCTTATTCTTCATTGTCGAGTTGTCTGAATCCGTTTTGCAACCATACATATTTTTACCATACATAATCCCCTTGTATGAACCTTTTGACCTGCCTTCTTCCTCTTCCACATTATAACTGCCTTTGTTTATTAAAAAAAAAAAAAGAGAAATAAATCTTTTATGTGTATATTTCTCGCATCAAAAAATTGTCCTTATTCTTCATTGTCGAGTTGTCTGAATCCGTTTTGCAACCATACATATTTTTACACCCACAACACATATATTTACTGTTTAGATATATGACATCATGTAAATGATGATATACATGTGCCTACACATAAATATGTAAATTCATACACAGACATCAAGAAATATACAAACATGCATACATACATACATACATACATACATACACTGTTTACATTATTTGGATTATTTTCCTCATCTTTATTGCCATATTTACAATGTTTCAGCCATTGTACACCGGCCTTCTTCAGGTGCTAGAAATTTCAAACTGAATCCTACATCAAAAATATCAGGGGATATAGAAGTAGTGAACAAATAACTTAGAAAAGTTAAGTTAAAGGGCAATAACTACGTAGCTACCAGAAGTGGTATTGCACATGGAATGAGAATGAAATAGCCCAGGGATCATAATGAAGAATTTGAATAAAAATTCCTCACAGATGAAGAAGGCCAGAGTATATAAAGGCTAAAACATCATAAACATGGCAATAAAGATGAGGACAATAGTCCATATAATGTAAATAGTTAAATACTACTTATCTCAGAAGTATAAGCAAATATATATATATATATATATATATATGGATTAACTAAGCTGTCATAACCAGTTACCTATTATAAGAAGTTGTAGCAAATACGCAGGTCAGAGTTAAAGATATATAATCAGGTTGGATGACATTGAGTACTTCAACTTGATAGGTGAATGCTGCAGTTGCAGACAAAAAATGAGTGACATTGACAAATGCTCGATTGTTCAAAAGGCTTTTAAAACAACTTGTAGTGTGCTTAAGTTCAGTTGTGGTGAGTACCTTTCGGCAATGGATTGAAGAGAGAAAAAAAATTACCAGCTGCCAATAAGACATTGAATGGCCAAGACTTACTGATGTGAGAAGACCAGAATCTTTTCTCCTAAAACAATGCCAAGAAATGTGCCACTATGGTACACATTTAAGTTAGCCTTAATCAAGCTAAAGAAAGGAATGCATAACAGTTCATAACATATTGGCACTTTTTATATATGGAGCTGCATAACAACAGACCAGTAAGAATACAAATCAATATCTATCAATAAATGCATATCTTCAATAGACATTTGATATATCAGAACTTGAAACTGCAATAATTTGAAAAACATATCTTTGCAAGCCTGTTGAACAAGATCATCATTAAAATCACTATTCATTCACACCTGCCTTATCAGTGCATAGTCACATGAATTAGGGTCAAGTCCATCAATTAACATTGAGAGCAAGAAAAGCTCTAGGCTGCAAAACAACACATGTCCTACCCAGACTCCAGAAAACATGACAAAACTAAAAACTGACTATTTCTTCTTCTCAAACTATATTCTCTGGACAATCATTTCACACATATATAAAAAAAACACACAAGAAAGACTGTATACACTTTGCTTATTCTTTATTTTATCCTTCTATCAGATTCCAATCCATATTTGATCAACATTTTGCACCAAACTCACAATTTTATTCTGCATTACTGTCTCTCCTTTTTCCAGAACCACATAACAACCAGAAAACAAATAATAATTGTTTTGTTGTTTCCACCGCCTGCTGTTTCTCCTTTTCATGAGTATTTCTGCAGACATAAATGTTTAAAAATTTCAAATTATTTACTCAGAGTTATAACTCTCTTACACAATCTTACTGAACATAAATACAGGATGTGTCAGCCATGAAGTTCACTATGAAGAATTTCCACCATGTACCATGCAGCAGTTAAAAACTTGAGGCCAGATATCAGAGGAAACTTTATATCAGGTGAAAGCTATTTTGTGAGTACATGGGCATACTAACATATTTTGAAATATATTGCTAGCAATACTTATTTTTAATGTATTGCTGGTAATATTTTTTTATTTTGCAAAAATGTATTGTTGGTAATTTCTTTTATTTTTCAAAACTTCTAGAGGCCGACCACTTTTAGATATGATAGTATATCATCCATATTTACATTCTTGAATAGCTCATGCATGCTATAAGTATTGTAAAACTACTGTCTAGTCTTGGACAGTCTGTCAAAATATGTTTAATGGATAATACTGTGGTACATGTTTGGCAAACTGGTTGAATTTCCTTATTTAGAAAGAAAAATGTGTCATTCTCGTATACCCAATGCACAAGTGGGCTGTTACTACTCCTTCTTTTTGAGAATTCCTGGAGGATGTATTACTTATTCCCAGATTGCATTGGATTGCATTATGTGAATAATTGTCCTAGTATTCTTGGCATTTTTCTAAAAATATATACTTATTTATCTCAAAAACCAAGTATATCTGTTGTTGATCATTCCATCCATGGTTTTACAGATTAACGCTATCAGTCTGAAATTTCCAGGTTCTGAGTCATTCTTCATAGGGAAAGCGTCAAAAAACTGTCCCCACAAACCTGGAAAGTGGCTGCTTGTACATATGTTGTTAAATAATTTTAACAACAATTTCAACGATTTGTTTTGCAGCTATAATTAATATTGTCTGGTTCCACAGTTGTATCATGGGCTTTCTTTAAATATTCATTCAATTCCTCTATCATAAATTTCAGCATTATTCAATTTAAAATTCATTTTTTTTGTTTTTCGGCTTTTTTTTTTTAACTGAGTAAATTGTGGATTGGCATTATTGGCCAATGAGTTTTTAGAGATGGTAATTATTGCTAATTTGTCAGTTATATTCTTTTTTGTTGGTTTTTTATTATTATCTATGGAAAAATGTTTTATTACATTAATATGAAACTTACCAGCTATCTTCTTTATCATATCCCAAACAGAGTTTTTTGTCACTGAACTAAGTTTACTAATGTAATTTTTCCAACAATCCTGTTTGATTATTTTCCAAGATTTTCCTCAGAGTTGCTTAAGTTTCAGCAACTTATCTGCTGAGGGATCTTTGTTAACCTTCTTCTGAGCCTCCTTTTTGCATTCATCATTAAACCAAGCTCTATTATGTTTTCTTATTTTAATTTTACACTTAAGATGCATTTCTTTGCTATAGAGCCCAGGATTTCTGTAACCTGTGTTATGTCCTTGAGACATAACCTTTCTTCTAGTTTTTCAGAGCATACCTTTTGAAATTCCTCCCAGTTTTTGTCAGTTTGCTTCAAATTTTGCAGAAAATTAGAAAATGATGACTACCACACATGCCCATCAGTACTTTCCAGGTAAACTCCATAAAGATAGATGGGTTTCAAAAAGAGTAATTGATTGCAGAGTAACTGCCAGAGAATGGACACATATAAGTTGAGATTTATCATTATAAATACATAAACTGTCATTATCTATAACAGATTTCATACTCTTTCTCTAGGTTTATATCTTTACAGCCCTGTATGGTGCTGTGCATTGTGGCGCAGTGGATATTGACTTGAAACAACAAATCGGGGAGCTGAGTTCGAATTCCAGTTGAATTCCTTGCATTCACTTTCACACAAATACCCTTGGGAAAGGTATTACTCCATCTCTTCTTTCCAGTTATGGGTTAAATAATGGGACAGATTGAGTTCTATTGGTAACCAGTCTACCGCAGAGAGTAATGGCAACTTACCGCAGGGTAATCTTCTGCTCAATCAGTCATGTCTCAAAAGAGACATGATTGCCTAAAGCATGTATCATGTATGGCACTTAACTGACTGATAGTAGAAACATAAAGGGAGCAGAAAGTTGACTTATAATTTTCTACAATTCAGTTTCATTTTTCTCTTCATTTGGTGAAATGTACACTGAGTAGATTTTAATTGGTCAGTGCAGCATCACTTGTACAGTTATTGCCTGTAAGTTTGTCATCAGGTTGAACTGACTTTGGGGAGCATCATTCCTGATTAAGAGGAATGTACAACTGAATGCCTGAAGACCAGTGGTTTTTATGTAATTGTATTGCTGGTACTCGCTAATATTTATTTTGTCATCCCTCTTAAGGAAGGTTTCCTGAAGGCAGATGACTGTCAGAGTTCAGTCTGTAATCAACAGTTTTTATGGCTTATTTATTTTTGATTTGTTTCAGTCAAGAGGTTTTAGCTATTTGTGGGTTTTGGCTCTCTTCTTCCATCTTTTGCTTAGTCATTTCCACTCTCTTTTGTGATGCACTTAATCTTATGTTTAGGGACATTATTGGACAGAGTGATCTCTGTTGTTCTGCAGATGGCTTAATATTTTTGGGAGGAGAAGTCGGCATCCGAGATGATGTTATACTTTTATTAGCAGTCTCCTTTTCCTTTTTATCTTTTCCTGGTTCAGCCTCTCCCACTTCTTTATATTTCTTTCAATTTTTTTAAAAATTGGGCCAATCATTTCAGTCCCAATTGTACAAAACTTTCAATAAAGTCCCTTTACTTGTCAGTCTGACTGAAGTTATTTGAACTTCTATCCACTATTCTTGCATTAGAAGGGCCCATAATGTACCCTTCAACTATTTTTTTGCTTCTAAAAAAGAAAATATTCCTTTTACGTTTTACTTCCGCAATCTCTTTTTTTTTTTTTCAGTATTCACAAGTATGAGAAAAAACTGGATGATTATTCTGGCAATCTTGGCATTTAATTTCATCTTGGCACTTATCTTTGCAATGATCAAAATCTTTGTGGCCACATTTTGCACATATAGGGTGATTCTGCAGCTATCTCTGTGATGTTCAAATTTCTAAAACATCTCAGAAGAGCCAAAATATATAGCTCCACTAGCTCAAAATTGTAGCCTATTTTGATTTTGGATGAAATTTTTGATAAGTTAAATGTAAGGATGTATGTATTTGTAAATACTTTTTCACTATTTCTTCTAGTCAAGATCCTTCAGTAATTAGAGACTCTCTGGCTACCCAAGGCAGATGAAATTTTTTCGATATGTCCAGGGAGATCTCTCTACTACTAATCACTCACTTTGATATATTCAGTCTTGTGTGAGGGAAAGTCTTAATATTTATATCGTGAAAGATTTTCATTTCCATTAAAGATTCTCCCTGTTTTCTGGTTTCAACCTCCACCCTCACATTTCCATCTAACGGATTTTGTATTTACTCCGACTTGATATTACTTTTTCAATCAGGGAAGGGGATAGTCTCAACAAAAGAGTTTCTCCTAAAGATTTGAGCACAAAATCTCAGAAATTCTATGCTACTTTCTTTTTTGGAATCCTATGTGCATTGTGGTACAGTGGATATCAGCTCGGAACGAGAAATTGGGGAGCCGAGTTTGAATTCCAGTTGAATTCATTGCATTCACTTACGCGCAAATACCCTTGGGAAAGGTATTAATCCATCTCTTCCTTCCAGTTATGGGTTAAATAACAGGACAGATTGGGTTCTATAGCCTTGGCTGGCAACTAGTTTACCGCAGAAAGCAATGGCAACCTACTGCAGGATAATCTTCTGCCCAGTCAGTCATGTCTCTTTCGAGACATGATCGCTTAAGCGTGTTTCACGTATGGCACTTAACTGACTGAGTCTGAAAGGTATCGCTTGGGTTTTTTGTTTTGATTCATAATTTTTATGAATTAAATTTCACTGCTTGTACTCCCCACCCACCTCAGAGCCCACCATTGAGGCCTGTCAATATTCTTAAAGGGCAGGACTACATAGACCAATATACTTGTAGTGATGAGAAATCTGGAGCACCCGTCACTACATTTGTTGCACTACCCAAATTTTCAGTGAACAAACTGAACGATTAACAGCCATGTCCAAGGGTAAATATTTCTATGAGCCAATTTACCCCCAGTCAGCACATTCTAATGGCTATACATTAGGTTGAGTTGTTATTCACCATCTAGTTCATTTGGGTACAGCTTTTTTAAAGCATTCAATTTGGTATTGTTATAGGCATTAAGGCTGGACCTGACCAGCCAGATTGGATTGGGCCTCTCTAAGTGCCCATTTAGTCTAGGTAAGAACCAAAGTGGTATTTTGGGAATTGGAAGTACCTAAGCCTGACTGCTAAAACCCTTAAAAATCAGTATCTCATCCCCAGACATCACAGGTTGCCACCAACAGCAAACAGGGGAGGTGCAGTCAGTATATTCCACTGCCTTAGCCAACAGGCTGAGTCAAACTTGGTAAAATTTATAAAGATATTGGCATATTGTAAGAGTAACATGATGTCTAGTAAAATTTATACATATCAGAAATATCCTGCACATTAATCATGCAAATATTTGTATTAATCTCTATATGAATATCTTTTTTTAAATGACTCTCATCAAGTGTAATTTTTACTGTAGTAAATGTGAACCAGTTAATGTGGCTTTCTACCAAACTGAATGAAGTCTCATAAATCAAAACAAGTGCCAAAAAATGTGACAATGGAAGAACATGTAGTGCACCAGGTCAGGAGATAGCATGGCTTATAGCTGTCATGGAATGTAGAGAGGATTTCCTACTAACTATGGAGTTATTGTTGAAACCAGTAGAATAGTCCACACTGTCTTTTGCTTGGGAATACCAACAATATAGGAATTCCAGACAAATATTGATAGCAAATATAAACTGGGGTTATTCACTGCCAATGCAAGAACTGGTCTGCTGTAAACTGACAAAAATAGTAACCACTCAACAAGGAGGAATAATGCATCAAATCACATCCAATTCAATACTAGTGACACTCTGATCCTCAATCATTGAAACTGTACAGACAATATTGCATTCCATGTGGTCCTGCAATCATCCACTAATACAGGTACTATTATTGATAACATAGCATCCGTTGCCATGTCTCACCTGGGCTAGATAACATTACCATTGGCCTGTGAAAGACTTGCACTGGGTCACTACATTATATGAGTCATGTTTCTAGCACTTTGTTAGGTACATAGTCAACTTGTGGAGAAGACTGTATAAAACTGTGTGTCTAGCATGGTGTTGTTAAAGCAAATCTTGACTCTTGAGTTCTCTTGGAGTTTTTAAGCACTGCTTTAAATACTTGGGAAGTGTTATAACAGAAGACAGAAAGTGTGCCACAGAGATCTGAAGGCAAATTAGCATGGCAAAGGAAGCATTCCAGAAGTTGAGTACAGTATTAAGAAACAGGACACTTTTGCTAGAAACACATAAGAGAGTACTGGATTATTAAGTGTTATCAGTTCTTCAATATGGCAGTGAATGCTGGACAATATCATCAAAGATGAAGAAAAAACTTGAAGCAACTGAAATGTGGTTCTACTGAAGGATGCTGCAAATATCATGGATCGAGCACATGAGCAATGATGAGGTCCTAGAAATGATGGAAACAAAAAGGAAATTAACACTGAGCATCAGGAAGAGGCAGCTGAAGTTCCTGCTACATGCAATGAGGAAGAAGGGCTTAGAGAACCTGATACTAACAGGCCAGATACTGGGAAAAAGAGACAGGGGAAAGCAAGGGATAACATATTTGAAATATCTAATCAGGTGGATGATGGAATGAGGGTTGCATGGTGTAACAGGGGAAGGCATGCTAAGAGCTACCAGGGATAGGTAGATGTGGAAAGCCATGATCACCTATGTCCTGAGGGGACAAGACACATAGAAGAAGAAATAAAACTGAAGCCTGTCTCAACATGGACAGGACTTGTTGCAGATCTTTTGCTTGATTTCTCATCAGTGACAGTTTCTTCCAGAAATATAATATACTCTCCAACATCATGTGTGGTTGTCATGAATGTGAAGTAGTTTTTGGAACACTCAGTTATCTTTCAAATAATTCACTGGCTGCTGTCTTCAATCAAAGGCTTATGACCTATCACATTGAATACACCGGTTCTTGCTCGATCACCAAAGTTAAGTAACGTTGAGCCTGGTCAGTACTTAGATGGGTGACTGCTTGGGAATACCAGGTACTGTAAGCATTTATGGATGGATGTGCATTGTGGTGTGGTGGATATCGACTCGGAAAGAAAAATCAGTGAGCCGAGTTTGAATTCCAGTTGAATACCCTGCATTCACTTAAGCACTGGTACTCTTGGGAAAGGTATTAATTTGTTCCTTCCCTCCAGTTATGGGTTAAATAACAAGGATAGGACTTGGAGACCCTGCCCTAAAAAGCAAATCCCAATGAATCTTGCAAACAAAAATCAATAAAACAAATAAACTAAATAAAACAAATCAAAAACGATTTTCAGCATTAAATGACCTAATGAAGGTTGATATGCTGGTTAAATCAATCAACCAACCAACCAACATCTTCAATCAATTTAAATCCACTGAACATGTATAGGAGGTTGCAGACAGTTCACTGCAGCAATACCTCGTAAATATGATTCAGGCACTTAGAATCCATAATGCATAAAATAGCCAACATTATTTTGATGAAGTGAAGAACAACACATTATTAGGTCTTTAATTATTTGTTTCTAATTTTTTGGCAATTCAGTTTATATATAGATTTGTTCTCAGTCATATATACAAGCACACATTTAGGAAACGATCAGGCTCTCTTCTAAAAGTTACTTCAAATCTTGTGGAATGAAAACAAAACAACAATTAAGAAAACAATGTTAGTAAGGTGTTTCTGTAAAAGAGTATCACCATCAAGGAATATTTACTTTCTTCTAAACAGCCTTAAAGAATCATAACTTTAGAAGATAAAGATAAGTAATTGTAAGTTGTCTTATCACTTGAAGTCATAATAGCTTTATAAATCTTCTTTATTGAAAAAACAATTAAATTGCATTTCGAGTCAACTTGAAATACATCAAGAGTAGTTGAGCCTAATCTTAATGTATAAACTCCAAAAAGCAGACATTCATTTACTCATCACGCACCACATGTGGACATCTTATTACTTTTATAGACAGAAAGAGAGAATTATACTGACTTTGAGAACAATCTATAATGGAATGTTCCTCTCATAATCTGTATTGCAATTGGAAAATCAGTTTGGTTTTTGCCTCACTTGATAATTTTTGTAAATGTTGACTCTCAACCAATATACATTTTCTGTTGGCCTGCCTAAAGTTAAATCATACTTTGTGTTATCAGCACCAAATAAGACATTGTTAAAAAAAAACATGAAGTAAAATAACACGTCACTCAATAAATCCCAAGCCTAATTAATAAAACAACAACTTTTAGGCAAAATTCAACTTTATTCATCAACATAGTCTTCTTCTAGTCTGATACACTTCTCTAACAATTCAACACTTTTTTTGTAGAATGATTTGTCTTTGGCCTGAAAATATGCCTCAGTTTTCTATATCATTTCTTCATTAGAGCTAAATCTCTTTCCTTGGAATTTACTTTTGAGGTCTGCAAACAGCCAGTAGTTGCTGAGAGCTAGATCTGGAAAATAAGGTAGATGCAGAAGCAATTCAAAGTGCAGTTCATGTAGTTTTGGCATCTTTGTGAATGACTTGTGACATGGTGCATTGTCTTGGTGATAGATCATTTTTTTTCTTTTTCATTAGTGGCTGTTTTTTAGAGATTTCTTCCTTGTACACACCAATAATTCAATACAATATTTGCTTTTGATAGTTCTTCCTTTCTCAATATAATCAATGAACAAAATACCTTGGGTATCCCAAAATTCAGAAGCCAAAACCTTGCCTGTTGATGTTTGTGTGTTTGGTCATATTGGATGACTTTCACTCAGCTGACTACCAATTTGATTCTAGAGTGAAGAAGTGAATCCATGTTTCATCCATTATCACAAAACTCCTCCTTGTTGTGTTGAGATAATTGCAAACAATATAATCATCAACAAATTGTTGTTTTTGATCGACTGTGAGCAAACGCAGCACCCAATCTGAACACATTCTCATTAACAAATATTCATGCAAAATAGTGAATACACTGCTTTCTGATATGTTTGACAGTTCTGATATCTCACGCAACTTCAATTTACAATCATCCAAAATGAGGTTGTGGATTTTGTTAGTGTTTCCTAGGACAACTGCCAATTTTGGATGATCTGCATCATTTGTGTTTATATGACAGCATTTAAAGTTGGCATACCACCTCTTAATCATTGTTTCCAACAGAGCAGCATCTGAATAACATTATCAAGCCATTGCTTTGCTTGATCAGTATTTTTCTCTTCCGAAAGCAATGCTTTATCAACACATGAAATTCAGATTTTTGCATTGTTTTGAAAATTTGCAACAGTAGCTTGTAAACTAAAAATTTGATTGAGCCCAAATTTTGACACATGCCATTTGAAGGTTTAGTACTTCATAAAAATCATATGGATTCTTTATTAGTGTTGCTATCTATATGTCAAGCTCGGGACTTATTGAGTGATGTGTTATAACTTTTCAGACCAGTTAATAATAATAATTTCACTGTTAAAGTAAAAAAAACAAAAAACACTATTGTTAATTTAAACACATGTGCCTACTAAAAAATAACATTTACAATAATAAGAGATAAAGTTGGATTAAGAAAATTTTTTCAAAAGTGACAATTTTTGTTTCAGATATGCAAATGAATCTAGCAGTTTTTTATTCAAAAAGTTTACATAAGTGATGTGCATTCCTTAAATTAAATAATTGAGTTTTGCTTTATCATGATGACTTCCCATAGACAAATTTTTAATGTCATGTTTCAGTGATAGAAAAGAGGAAACAAATTTGATTCCAGTTTGAAGGTACCTTTTTTGAATATTAATTTCGCTGTTTAAGAAATTATAAAACAGTGATGTTAACTGAAATATATATACCTGCTAAAAGTAACTTTTGTACTAATCTAACTGTTTGAGTAACATGAGAAATGTTCAATTTACAAGTACAATATCTGCTACCAAAAGAAGTCACATTGATTTTGTGTTAATATTCTTTGTTCTCAGTGTTTACTGTGAAGCTGGGATCTGTCTATGATGTCAGCAGGGAATGACGGCTCATAAATATGAACATGATGAGCTGTCAAACAAAAAACATTACAAGTAACATTTTTTGTGTAAAGAGAAATGACTAACAAAAATAATCTGGGAATAAACTCATGTTTTCACAGAATCTTATAAGTGAACTGCTTATTTGTCAATTCAAAAAAAGAGAATGATAAAAACAGAAAAGCTTAAAACAATTTATTAAATTCATTGCATCTTTGTTCATGCAATGCAATTGGAACACTGTTGACACAGTTATATGATGAATTACAAACTGAAATTTTCACTGTATAATGTCCAGTGTATGCAATTAGTATTCATTACCACTTTAAGTGCAGTGGCAAGGAAATAAATTCAAAAATCATTATTTCATATTTTCTTTATTATATGAGCCTACAAACTTGTTGAATGATTGACTTTTAAAAATTTTTATCTCTTTACAGACTTGTTGATTTACATGCATATGCAGGAACATTATAATGCTTGAATGATTTGTTTTTTATGAGTTATCAACCCTTTGCAGGTTATATAAAGCCAGAATAATTTTTTTTATTGTAGGAATTCTTTTGTAGATCATAATGATTTAGAGATAAAAGTCTTACTAATTAATTCATAGCTGGGGAGAGAAGAGATGGATTCTTACTTTTCTTAAGGATATTTGTATGTAAGAAAATATAATGAACCCAACAGGAACTGGAACTCAGCTCTCCAATTATCAATTCTGAGCCATGAGTCATTATTGATTACATAACCCACACACCAAAATTCAAATCAGATGTTATTCCTAAGCTTTCACTCATCTAGGTACTGACTAGGATCAACCATATTTAACATTGGTTATTGTACAGAAGCCAGAGTGTGAATATGATGTGGCCATAAGCAGGAGTATAATCATATTCAAAAGAGTGCAAAAAATGTTTATCCCATTTACCATGATCTGACCAAATCACCAACATTAGAATTATTTTTTAAAAGCACTTCTTGGTCAGGCTTTTCAGACCCTACCTAATATATATAAACTGTAGCTCTTTTACAATCTCTTTCGAACAGACTTCCCCCACCACACCAAATTTCTTTATTTTCATAATGAACTATTACATTTGTCTCAGTTGTCAATATTTTATTTAGTGAGCTTTTTTTTAATTTTGTACTTCATCTGAGTTCATGGTAATGAAGTATTTGTGATCCACTGATTAGCTTTCAGAAAAATAAACAAATCCCCACTGACATGATTACTTCTTCAGTTTAAAAGATTTCCTAATGTGCCATATTGCATTGGTGACCATACCTCAACAGAGATTCCTGTCTTTTGATACTCATATGCATTTTCTGCTTTGTGACCCCATTTTCTCTGCCAGACACATTTCAAGTAGATTACTTGCTGTTTTTCTTTACTTCTTTCAGTTCTGATAAATCCTCTCCAAGCATTTTAGCCCCATTTTCAATTGTTTTTAACAACTCCTTTATAATTCTTAAACTCCTTTTTAAGTTGTTACTAGTTTATTCAATGGGGTTTTCAACATTTGCCAGTAGAACAATATATCACTTGCCTCAACTCTCTTTGTGATGAAATTGTCCATCTTTCACTGTCATGTAAGAGGTCAGATATCATATCATAGCACAGTCCAATATGCTTTTTTTCATTTCTTTTAGTGTACAGGATGAATGTTTTCATTTTCCATCACTTATCTTTACAGAATACTTCACTGATTCTCTCAGTTAAAAAGCAATGATTATTAAAATTAATTAAAATTTGTTAATCTCAATAAGACTTTATAAATAGCACACTATTGTAAAATGAATATAAATCCTAACACACTGTTCTAAGATGCATATAAATTTGATGAAAAGTAAAATTATTTATATTACTTTAATTGTCAGAGTTATAGATCCTTATTAAAAAAAATTCAAAGTCTATTTTTACTTCAGATTTTCTTCTAATGAATAGAGAAAAAATTATATACTGGAATAGTTAATTTACTTTTCAAGAAAAATAGTTTTCACAAAAACATTTTTTAAATGTTTAATTCTTGAATTTCTTTAAGTACATCTTAAATTGTATGTTTGAAAAATATATTTATGCCTGAGGATAAAAGGAAAATATGTTGATATATAAAATAATTGGACATTTTGTAAAAATGTATGTCAGCATTTTAGTGCAAAAAAAAAAGGAAAATGCAAGATCTTTTGTGGCACAAATTTAATAACTCATAAGTAATGTATACGTTACCATAACACTAATTGTTAGATGTATTGATTAGTCATTCTGAAATTGCTACGATCATGGCATCTCATAAATATTACTTCTTCAATAACAATCTAAAAACATTTGACAATCATACTATTCTAAGGAAAAAAAACGTGCATGCACAAATAAGACAAAGGAAAGAAAAGACTGATAAACAATAAATATAATAATTACTTCACAGACTATTTTAAAGAGTGGAAGAGCCATCCAAATAAATATAAGAGGTCTCAAGGGCAATATTTTAAGCTAACTAAGGTACTAATACCATAAGATGGCTCTTTTTCTAAAAATATTAAATGGTTAGATGCTTTCCAGGCACACCTTGTGTGTGTGACAAGAAATAATCATAAATCTTTGAAAAATAAGACAGTATAAAGAAAAGATACATGCAAATGACTTACTTTCCTTTTACATTTAAGCAACAAATGTCTTTCTGGCTACTCTGCTCATAAATTACAACCTGATATATGAGAAGCCATAGCTTGCTAATGACAAACGGCACACTATTTCGGAATGTGCTTATATGGAATGTTTTTAATATTTACTTACAGAAATAGCAACCAATGAACTGATTTTACTTTGAATCTTGTTTCTTACTTTTTTAATTCTAATCCTTCAAACAAATTACATATTTTATCCCATCAGATTTTTTAATCAATCATTCAACTTCAACATTAAAATTCATAAAATAAAACAGATTATTATAAATTATAATTTCTCTCAGAAAAGATTAAATAAACACATTAGTATAATCCTTCTACTTCTGATTGTTTAGCCAATTTGAATATCAAATCAAAAATCTGACATTAACAGCATTATAATCAATATGTATTTTGATTACAGACAACTGTATATTTCACTTCTGGTATACTTGTTTTTACAGCTAGTGTAAATATCTAATCTTGTGCAGATAAACATTACAGAACCTGAATTTGGCACAATAAATGCTCAAGTAATTATTCATGTATTTCAAGTGATTTATTAGCTGTGTCATTTTGGGAACATGTCTCGGATGGATACCATCGAAGAATTATGCATGAAAAAACAGAGAAGCATACATTATATTTCATTACAAATGACTTCTAAATATTCAGTGAAATTTTTCATTTTTATTTTTTTATTTGCTATCAAATTCTAAAATGCAAAATAAGCTGTCTGGATTGTTTTTTGCTTTCTAGTAATTTTCCCTGCAAGGCATTAATTTTGACTTTACTGCAGTCTTACAAAATATATTCAAAAATGTGAGGAGATTGATTTGGGAGAGGTTGGGGTGTCTACTATCAAACATAAAATATCATGAGATTTTATTCATTAAATCATATTAATGAAGCAGGCAGTTTTGTTCCTAGTATTGCTTTAACATCAACAAGGAAAGCATATAAACAGTTTAAAGTAATCATAATTTCTAATATGAAGAGACTATAATCTTTCAATAAATCTCTCATAGGTGAATTCTATAAATTGGAAACAATTTAATAATCTCTACAGTTTTTAAGAATTTTTAACCCATATCTACCTGGTGTCAGTTTTTGCCCATATATTTTGATCAATTTGATTCAAATTCATATTTTCTGAATTTCAGGTAAGATCTTGGGAAATTTCCAACATATTTCAGTGTAACATTCACTTTCAAATTTTTTTAAAATCATTTCACCCTGAACAAGCCATTAGTAGCAGGAACAAAAAGAGGCCTGTTGAAATCAGATATGTCACTCCAGTACAGATAAGAGAAGTAGTTCCAAAGGGGTTCTAGTGGCCAAGCATGCAGATGAGAACCAAGATTTAGCTTAAAATTTTCTTGCTGGAATGAAAACATTGATCCTAGCTTTCACCTAGGAAGAGATTTCAAAGGCGAATAAATAAAAAATAAAATATTCATTCCAAGAGATATCATCAAAGACATCATTGAACAAATCTCAATGCCTATGTTGATAACAGAAAGGTGTTCTATTGTTAGATGGTTCTTGTCTGGTGGAGAAGTTAAAAGAGATGTTTACAGACACTACATCATCAGAGTTGTCAAGAAGGCAAAGCTGGATAGCATGACATGAGTCAGGGATAGAGATAAAGAAGAAATATAGAAGAGAAGTGTGTTCTTCAGGTTAGTTGGAAAATGTATGAAGTCCACCACTTGTGTGAGAGATTAAGAAGTTCAAGGTTTAGATGCCAGCAAGGTCAGTAACAGAGTGTTTAAGCCACCTGGCATGATGGACATTAAAGTCACCAAACACAAATATATTTACAAACGGATGTAGGAAAATGGCTGTGTCTATATTATCAAAAGTACTATCTAGAATGCAAGTCATAAGAGGAAGGAGAATGGTAGAAAAAGAAGAGATAGCTGACTGATTTTAATAGAGAGAGATGGAGAAACATGCAAGAATGGTCTGGAGAGTCAAAAGAGACTTCCCTAATGAGATGACATAAACTCCCAGGCTATGCATGTGGACATTATTAGAGTCCTGTTTAAAAGTAGGGGTAGGAGTATGGACTGGGCAATAGGAAAGCCAATCTACTCCTATTTAAAAAAAAAAATTAAATAAAACAATAGAAAATAAAAATAAAATGAATTTAAAATTTTTGACTTAGTCCATTACAGATTCAGTGAAGAATTAATAACGGCAGAGTCATACCTCTGAAAAAACTTCCACAAAAACTCATTAGTTTCACTTCTAGTTAAGTTAATTTCTTTGAATGTACAATCAGAATAACTCATCTGCAGAGTTGAATCAGCTACCAACAGAGCTTTTTGACCATGCAATGCTAAACTAATATTTTAATATATTAAGTGTCAGGGCGAGGGCAAGGAGAGGGAAACAAATCAGTCTCATATAGTTTATAATTATAGTAGAGATATTTGCCAAAAAGAAGGCATCAATTTAAACTGTTGCCAGGAGTATCTGGGTTCAGAAAGCAACATTTAAAAGACAGAGTCAAAATGCCTAGATAATTATGAACTAGTTATTTTTATATTTCAACACAAAAGTAACAAATATTCCCAAAAAAGAAACAAATGCTGTTTGATACTTTAGTTTATGGTGTAAAAAAAAAAATTACTGGTGCATACCCTGAGAAAAAGAAAAAACTGAGTTTGGCACACTGACAACAAAATATATCATGAGAAATGTCCAATTGTATTTTCCTATGTTAAATAGTTCTGTCATTTTATCAACAAAGCAAGGATGCTGGATTTTCATTAAGGAACATGTTGGTTGATAAAGTCTATACATGAATTTATAAGCGTGTAAGAATGAGTTATTTTTGGTGATTCTATAAGTATCTCCAAGATTTTTGGGGTGTGGTACAAATATCTTCATAGAATTTTAAGTGCAAGAAAAGAACATGACAGTGTCTCTTTCCTCCCACAGATATATATGACAGTACCAAGATACTTAGCATAAATCTCCAAGCAGTACCACTTACTTAATTGTAATATAAACATATCATTAAATGTTTCCATATAATCATGACAACAAACTTATTGGTGCTGATTCTTGTGGACAATAATTGTTGGTGTACATGCAACAACTTAAGTACACACTGTAAAAATACAATAAACAATTAAACAGACAGACTTGTTGGTCAACTTTTATCAAGCCCATTTTAATGAGTTCTTGTTGCCTCATTATATGTTTATCCATCTACACACACATGCTTATGAATTAGGCACCTTGACATGGTGTAATGGTTAGCAAGCTTGTCTTGCTAAAACCTATTACAACTGAGTAGTGAGATTAATCCTCACTGGGTTCCCCCATCTTTTCAGCATTGTGCCATGTCTAAGCAACTCTTAGAAAATTAGCAGAAGCTGATGGCTATATTACATTGGAAGACCACTTTTTTTCTCACATTTCCCACCTATGGAACTCCCTTCCATATACTTGCTTCCCTGATAGCTATAATATACAAGAGTTTAAATATAAAGTCAATTGTCATCTCTCATCTCCTTGACTTCCATCCTTTCCTTGACACTCCTTGTATCTTGTTCTTGTTCTTCTTCATTTCCACTTTACTCTCATACATCTCTCATCTCTTGTGTAAAGTATCAAGATACTACTCATCTATGTTGGTCATTTTATCATTAATATTAAATGGTTACATACTTTATGGATAGGCTTATATATATATATATATATATATATATATATATATATATATACACACACACCAGTATAGGGTTGGTATGCCTGAAATACAATTCTGATATAAAAAACACTATTCTTAAAAGAGTTCTCATTACAAAGTAGAGCAAACAATATTTATTTAAAATGTATCGCATAAATATGTTATAACATACTTATGTTATAAATTTATATATATATATATATATATATATATATATATATATATATATATTATAATCATATTGCCCCAAGCAAAGCATTTTACTGCCACTGGTGCCCATGGAGTTACATCAGAGGAAAGTTAAGAGAAAGAGGGACAGGTTATAGGGGGTGTCAGCAAGTGGGTAAGAGAAGGATGAAAATACTGATGAGAGTGAAGTGGATGGAGAAATGAGCATGAGAGAATGGATGCAAGTCAGTGAGATAGGAGATGACGATTGACTTTACATTTAAATTCTTGGAGATTGTAGCTGTCGGGGAAGCAAGTAAATGGAAGAGAATTCCACAGGTGAGAAGTGTGAGAAAAGAAGCTGATGGAGTAGAAGTTGTGTTTACATTTTATTGGTTTCACAGTAAAAGGGTGGGACCTAGTTGCTAATCTTATCGCTCGAGTAAGTTGATACATAGGGGGCACCAGTGATCTAAGTTCATTGGAGCAGAAGCCATGAAAGTATTTGTAGAAAAGACACAAGGAAGCCACATTACGCTGATGAGATAGTGACTGTATCTGAACTCCCAAATCGGGATCAATCACATTACAGATTCTTTGTTGGATTTTGTCATGGACACCCAGGTGGATAGCTTGAGCATCCAACCAGATATGACAGCAGAATTCAATGCACAGGCAGATGGTAGATTTATATATGTGCTGGATTGTTTTAGACAGGAAAAACTTCCTGGCCCTACACAGAGAACAGACCTTCTTAGCAGCAGATTTAGCTATGGATTCTATATAGTCATTTAACTTGAGGTCTGTTGTGAGAGTTAACCCAAGGAGACTAACCTGATCCATGCTAATAGGTGGGTAGGAGTTATTGTCTTTGACTGTTAATAGATAGCAGCTTTGTTTTGAAAGCATTAAAATTCACAAGCCATTTCTTACTCATATCCACAACGAATTGGACATCCTTTTCAAGCTCAGCAGATAATCTTTCATGTATTACAATCAATCTTAAGGTACACAAGTACTTTCAACCTCTTTCCAAAATCATCTTCAGGGTTGTGAGTTATGGTAACAAATGTAACTGGAAAACTGTGCTGCTAAAAATTACCATAAATTTTTTTCCTGCTTCAAATATAATGGTTGACAAATTGCTATTTTCCAGTTACATTTATTACCATAACTCACAACCCTGAAGGTGATCTCGGAAAGAGGTTGAAAGTACTTGGGTACCTTAAGAAATGAATGAAGATAACATCTGTCAATGTTACAGCTCATTTCTGATATCTTTTGATTTTTATATGCAAAAGATTCTCCGTGAGTATGAATGGAATTTATTAAAAAATAAGCAGACACAGTGTTTGCAATTTATTTAATGTGACATATATATATATATTTTATAATACTTTAATCCAAAATGGAAAAGTAGGAAGGTAAATCCCAAGAACCTAATTAATATTAAAAATTTTTAATTTTAAAATATGATACAGGAGTAGAGCTCAATGTAATTAAAATTACAGTGCTAATATGAAATAAAATAAATTTTCAATATTCAAAAATGTTGAATGAACATTTCGACATAAAATCCCTAAGAGAGATTTTACATCACCTCAGCAACGGTCCTTCTTTCAAAATGGAAAAAAAATATTGCTGAGGTGATGTAAAATCTTTCTTAGGGATTTTATATCGAAATGTTCATTCAACATTTTTGAATATTTTATTTTATATATATATATGTATATATATGCATATATCTATGTGGATGAGTGAAAACATTAGGCACCAAAAAATTGAAAAATAGAAAAGAACTCAAATTTTTGTCCTTATTATATATATATATATATATATATATATATATATATATATATATACAGTTTATTCATTTCAAATTCTTCCTATATTCTTTTCCTAATCATGCTTTTGGAGTTAACTTATTTTGAGTAGTCATTAGTGATTAATAATCCTATCTAATATAGCACAGATTTTGTCAATAAAATTTTTGGTTAATTAAATAATCTTTCTTTTTTTCTTTCTTTCCATTAAAAGTTTTCATAAAAATTGTATGTTTCCAGTTGTCCAAATTTACAATTGGTGCCTATCTTCCGAGCAGCTTTATTTGCTCATTCTTTCAAAACATAACAGTTAACTCTGATTGCAAACAGTAATTCTTTTAAAATGATTTATGATTAGAGATGTGTTTCAGTTCAATAGAATTTCAATATACACAATGGAGAAAGTTTGTTTAGTCTATAACACTCAATATCAAATATGAATTATTGCTTGACAAAAATAGAATATTCCAAAATTGCTTTCTATATCTTTGATTAGCTGAATAAAATTAATACATTTTGGAAATGGGCTATTTATTTCATTTTCATTTAATTTTTCAGTCAGGTTTTGGAGTTGATTAAATGTCATTAACAAAATTATTTGAAAATGCAGCATTTCTTGAGAAATTCATTTAAATCATTATGCCATATTTTATGTATTCTGAACTTATGAGAATTGTAATTTTCTAGTAAGTTGCAGTAAAACCAATTTGACCATTTGAATCTATACTATCAAATATGATTTTAAATGCAGCTAGCATCTTTAGGGTTGTTAAAAAGAATAATCATTTTTAATTTGAGTAGTCAATTCTGGTGAATAATTTTTATGAAATATCACACTGAAATGTTCACTGTCAAGATCTCTAATCATCTTATCTACATAAATTTATTTTCTGAATAACCATAAATTCATCTTATATTTTCTAAAATAAATCTTTTTCACCATTTGTTTTTAAAATATCACCTGAAGAAGGACAATATTGTTCTGAAACATGAAAATTTTGTTGTAGTGATATAATGCTTTTATAAACCATTGTAATAACAAAATTACAATACTATATATATATATGTGTGTGTGTGTGTGTGTATGTGTGTGTATTGAGTTGTGATGATGCTTAGTGCCAAGCTTTTTTTTTCCAGTGGTTTATAGGTACAAAGGCATTTTGGCAAGCAGGATTTTTGTTGCTTGATATCAAGACAGAGATAGAGCATTAATAGGATGAATGTAGAGAAGTTTGTCACTGAACTGAGCAAAGCCATGTTGTTGGATTTCATAAGATTTGATTGTACAGATAATCTGAGCTTATACACACCTATACCTTTTCATGAGCCAATAAAAAGCAGATTCATTTATACATTCACCAATGAAAAGATCTTTTCATAAGATAGTTGGCTTAGTAAATTTTATAATGTGTTGGCATTGGTGAAGACAAAATAAAGACAACCTCTTATTTATTGGCCAACCAGGAGCAAAAAAAAAATTTTAATTTTGATCCAATTCTGTTTTCAATAAATGTATAAATACATGTGACTTTTGCCTTTCTCTTGAGAGTTTTGAATCATCTACACAGAAGCCAAGTCTGAACAAACTGCATTTTCTTACCGTCTCACCTTCTCTTTCATGCTGCATTCATTGATTCTCTTTCTTTCTCATGAACACTCAACAAAGAAAGAAAAAACATTACAGAAAGTCACAGGTCATCAACTGAGCCAACAACATTCCCTTTTCACACTATCTAACACCACGCTAATTGATTCTTTCTTTTCCTCATTTACTTAACAACAAAAAAGGAAGAGATACAAAAACATCATCTCTGTTCATCTACTACAATTGTACACACTCATAGTGACATCAGATTTGTCTTTTCCTCAGAAATCCATTTCGTCTGACTTTAAGAAAACTGACATATTCAAAAGAAAATTTTTATGCAGAACTTTCAAATATAAATGTTATTTCAAAACAACAAAATATATGCAATTCTTGTTGTTAAATAAATTTATATTTACAAATATAAACGTGACCCTTTTATCTTTTGTTTACTCTTCAGATTCTTTCAAATGTAGTGAGCTCAGTTATGTTTGGCACAAGGCCCTTTTGCAAATATAGTCAATGCTCCCTACGATTCTGGCTTCAAAGTTTTGTGAAGGCACCATTATGATGTCTTCACTCTTCAGTGTTTACTTTTCAAATTTCCTAGAGAAAAATCAATTCAATCTACATTTTTCTTTTCAGAAACCTTTCAGAAAAAAGTTTTTCATTTCTTTATTCTTTCACTGGCTACCTGCTTTGA
Organism: Ascarosepion bandense; assembly: GCA_037127315.1. Classification (NCBI taxonomy): domain Eukaryota; kingdom Metazoa; phylum Mollusca; class Cephalopoda; order Sepiida; family Sepiidae; genus Ascarosepion; species Ascarosepion bandense. Next base: position 290,511 of record JBBBDQ010001543.1, read on the forward strand.
ACTGATGTAATTCCTTTACAGTATATACCAGTTTTGATGACTTGTGAGCTAACTTATTAACAAAAAAATAAGATAGCTCTTTTCTATGCTACTGAATGCTTGATAATTTCTTTATAGATGAAAGGAAGGCTTGAATCAACTGAAATGAGGTTCTACAGAAGGATACTGAGAATACTACAGATATTACTTAAGCCATGCAGAGATTTTAAGCAAAATGAAAATAAAAATGACACTTAGAATTATTAAAAGTGAGTTGAAATTTTTGAAACACAATGATGAAGAGGGTCTTGAACACTCACAGGACAAAGAAATCAAGAAGAGCATTGTAAACAGCGAGTAAGTTTTTTAACTATATTTTATAAATGGACAGCAGAACAAGGAGCAGAAACAATTAAAAAAAAAAATCAACATTTCTAAGAGCTACAAATAATACAAAGTTGTTGAGAGCCATGTTTGTCCACATTTTGAAATGACATGGCACATAAAACCTAAATCATTATAATCATGACCTAAATACAAACTATCCATGTCAAATACTTCCGAACTTTCAGTTTCGGTAATGACCATCATTCACAGCTATTTGAGCCAGAGTTACAATTCTTCATTAAAGTTTATTTCTTTTACTTTCATTCTCAAATCAAAGCAAAGATTGTACTTGAATATACTAACTTATAAGACAGGCAGTGTATATTTATCTCATGATAAATTGCTACATATCATTCAGTATTAATAAATGAATAAGAATACACAATCCAAGTTGGTTACAGGCAATTTAGATTTTAGCAATCAAACCTTCACTAGAGATTTCAGAGTACCAATGTATCAGTGAATTCTCCTCCAGGGAAACAGAGGAATCATATTACTCTTTGGAGAATTTAATTGTGAATACAACAGTGGCAAAGATGTCAGAATTTGATAGTAGAATAATAATGAAAGGCAACTGATTATAGCATCAAGAGATCAACAATTAAATTATCTCCAAGTAATTTATGCTTGGCTTTGTCTATATAATCATAATTTGTATTTTTGATCTCCACTATTATAAGCAGCAAATCTCTTGTCAACATCAGGGGATTGAATTAGGAGTTGAAAGAGATGATGTACAAGACCCAACTTTCCATGCAACATGTCCTTGCAAGTTAATTTGACCTGTAATCCTCAAAAGAATATGTCAGAATATTTTAAAATTATATCAAATCATGATAAGGTTTTATTTGGTTTTGAAGAGTTTGAAGAATAAAATTTTGAAGCAGAATTTTTAAGTTTGACAAAACATTTTCTGTTAATTGAGAATATCGCAGTTCAAAGCCAGAGAATTAAATTTCACATTACATCATCAAGATATAAAAACAAAACGTTCTCTAATGCCTATTTGATTGAAAAGATATCCATTTATGAATTAGTTCATTTGGTATTCATAAAATAGGTAAAAGATAAAGGAGATTTTCTTTGAATGGTCAGTCATGCATTTGTAAAAAATAAAACAAACATTGTTGAATTTTTATAAAATCAAAAAAGAAAACAAACAAGTATAAAAGTGAAAATCGTGTTTTGGGTCAATGAATAGCATCTGAAGATAAGTCTGGAAATCTGCCAGCTTTGAATATGAAAAAATGCTACGAACAAACAATCAATTGTCCAGCATTCACTACCATGAAACATTGATAACTGATTCTTTTTTTAGAAAATTTGACAAGTTTTCATAAACTTCACAGACAGAGGACATAACTGTGATGTTTAACTTGTTTTCAGTTTCCAGTAAATATGATCTGAAATGCATACACACACGTTATATACCATCAACATCTGTTCCTGCTCAGCTAACAATGCAGGCAAATATAAGAATGTATCTTCTTTTATGTGCGATGTTCCTTCAGGTGATCATGGCTTTCCATGTCTTCTTATCTCTGGTAGCTCTTAGTACGCTTTCTCCTGTTACCTTACCCAAACTCTATTCCGCCATCCAACTGCTCAGGCTCTTCAAATATGTTATCCGCTGCTTTCCCCTGTCTCTCTTTTGCTCTATCTAACCTGTAAATATCAGATTCTCCAAGAACTTCAGCTGTCTCTTCCTGATGCTCAGTATTAATTTTCTTTTCAATTCCACCTTTCTAAAACCTCATCATTGCTCACATGCTCAATCCATGATGTTTGCAGCATTCTTCTGTAGAACCACATTTCAGTTGCTTTAAGTGTTTCTTCATCTTTGATGATATTGTCCAGCATTCACTGCCATACTGAAGGACAGACATCACATAGTAATCCCAAACTTTCTTTTTTGTTTCTAGTAAAACTTTCATGTCTCTTAATACTCTGCTCGGCTTCTGGAATGCATCCTTTGCCATTCCAATTCATCTTTGGATCTCAGTGTTGCACTTTCCGTCGTCTGTTAGAACACTTCCCAAGTACTGAAATATTCGTACCTACTTGATTTTAGTTTCCCCTCCCCGACTTGTAATTGGCATTTTGGGCTCCTCCGTTTGCTGATGAACATACATTCGGTTTTCTTGTCGTTTATTTGTTGTCCTTTCTTTTGACTTTCTTCATCTACCATTTTTTTTAGGAGGTCTTGTAGTTTTCATTCCGAGTCAGCTATCAGCACTGTATCATCTGCGTATCTTATGTTGTTCAGATTGTGACCGCCAATGACAAATCCTGGCATAACTTCTAGGGTCCTCAGAATAGTCTTGCTGTACATGTTGAATAGATCCGGGGAAAAGACACATCCTTGTCTTACACCCGTTTCTATTTTTGTATATCTGCTGAATTCGTTTCCAGTCCTTATGCAGGTGATTTGCTGCCAATAGAGGTTCTTGATTACTCTGATGTCTTTGCCAAATATGTTGAGGTTGCTGAGAATTTCTATCAATTCCTTATGGCATACTGTGTCGAATGCCTTGGAATAGTCTACAAAACACAGGTAAACTTCCTTTTTCATTTGTATCCCCCTTTCTGATAGCCTCCTAAACATAAATATTGCATTCCTTGTTCCAGTGTTCTTGACAAAACCACACTGTTCTTGTCCTATTTCCAGTATAATTCTGCTTCACCCACTATTCATCAGAATTCAGACAATGAGTTTCGTTATGTAGCTCATCAAACTGATTGTTCAGTGGAGTTCACATTCAATTGCACCTGGCTTTTTAGGCAAAGCTATGAAAATTGATTTGCATAGGTCATCTGGTATTACATCACTGTTGTAGATTAAATCTATTATTTCCGTAATCTTTTAAGGGTTTCAACATCTTCATTACAATGCCATCCGGTTTACCTTCTTTGTTTCTATTCAGTTTGGCCATTACAGCATTCACTCCAGATGTTAATATTTCCATTCCATCAGCATCTTTTTTTTATTATTAGTTGCTCTCTCTCTCTCTCTTGTCATGGAAGAGATCTTTTATATATTCTTCACATGACTAGAGCATTTCTTCTTTCTCTAATATGATCATTCCATCCTTGAATTTTATACACCCTGTTGAGGAGCATGTTCTTTGTCCTGTCAGTTCCCTTATTTCTTTATGCATTTCTTCTTTATTAGTTTTGCTCAGTCTCTCTACTTTGGCACATTTGTTGTTGAACAATTCCTCTTTAGCTTGTCTGCACTTGGTTCCTATTTCCTTTTGTAGTTTCTTGTATTTAGTTCCATGTCTTGGCATAGTTTTGTCTCCTTTCCATCATGTCAAGACTCTCTTCAGTAATCCACTCGTTTTTTTATGTCTGATTCCCTCTGGGACCATGTTGCTTACTGATGTCATTAGCACTTCTTTAAGTGTGTCACATTTTAAATTTCCATTTCCCATTTGTTTTCCGTATTTTTCAGTCAGTGTATTTTTTCTATTGGTCAAGGCCATTCAGGAGCATGTTATATTGCAGTCTGAGTGCTACCCAAGTCTTCTTTAGTTTTCAAAATTTCACCCTTAGTTTGCAGATAACTGGAAGTTTGTCGCTTTCACAGTTGGCACTTAGATAGGTTTTACATTGAACAACTGCATTTCTGAATCATTTGTTTATGGTTATATAATCAATTTGATTTTTCATGTCACCACCTGGACTTCTCCATGGCCATAAATGTCTTGAGTGCTCTTGAAACCAGGTGTTGGTTATCATCTGGTCATTCACCTTACAACAATAAACCGATCTTTCACCCCAGTCATTGTGGATGCTTAATCCAAAGTTGCCAGTTGTCTCTCCTTCCCCTTCCTTGCCTACTTTGGCATTCACGTCTCCCATGATGATTCTAATGTTTTGATTTTTACATTGAGCCTTGGAATTGTCAAGACTAGAGTAGAAACATTCTATTTCTTCCTCAGTGCTTTGCATTGTTGGTTCATAGATGACTATAATTGCTATGTTGAAAGGTCTCCCTTTCAGTTTGACCAGGAGAACTCATTTAGAGAACTAGCAGTATCCCAGAACACATTTCTTTATTTATCCAGTTTTAAACCGACTCCCTTTTAATTTTGTTTTTTACCTCCTGCATATATAATCCTGTAGTTGTCACTGCTGAAGTCTCCATTGTTTGGACATCTAGTTTTGCATATGCCCAGAATTTTGACGTTTAATCTGCTCATTTCCTGCGTGACATTATCAATTTAACCACAGTTGTTCAGCCTTCTGAAATTCCATGTTCTTAGGGTAATTTTATCTTTGTTGTGCACAGTCACAGGGTAACATTTCAGAGACACCTGTGGCTCATGTCTTTCTTTCCTGGGTGAGGGACAAATTTGGGGAAAATGTGTCCTCTTTACGCTGTTGGTGCTAACAGTTGCTGGAGGATGGTCAGGTGACACATATTGCCCATGTCAATCCTTACCAGATGAGAAGTTACTTCTATTAAAATTAACCCCCTTCATGCTGTTGTGTTTTATATGTCTATTTTGTAAAGCAATGATTGTATGCCGAATAGATAGTGGAGTGGTATCCTGTTGCCTTCTCCACAGTGATTTATCAAGACACCAGCTCTAGTTAGCTGGCTACTGACTCCTTAAGAGTTCTTCAGCCCTTTATAGGCTTAAGTTTGCTAATATCCCATGAAAAAAAACTAAACAGGTAGGAATGGGGTGGAGGATGAAAGAATGTAATTGTTAAATATATACTTAAAGTAATTTGAAATGATTACTCATGTAGAGGTCTATAATGCAGATTAGTTACCAGTAGACAGAAAAAAAACTTACAATTTTCTGATTTTTCATAAATATTTCAAAGACAATACCTTTTCCATCCTGATAACTGCACCAACTAATCTTCAATTAAAAAGAATATATATATATATATATATATATATATATATACACACACACACACAGAAGGACCCAGAGAGAGAGAGAGAGAGAAACTGAGTAACAAGAAGGAGAGTAGAAATACAAGGCTATGCAAAATTTCACATTAAAACTTAAATATTAAATTAAACATTAATCTATTTCAGTTAGAAACTATTGAAAAAAAAATCTGAAAGGGAAATATTAAACAAGACAAAAAATTGAACATGGGTGAAATGAAACCAAATTCATTTTTTTTTTTTTAATTAGTCTAAACTAGCAAAAGACAGAACAACATCTGCAAAATCAAAGATTAGAATTTCATTAGCAGTAGACAAAAAAGTTAACAATTTTCTTTGATTTTTCAAAAATATTTCAAAGAAAATACATTTTCCATCTTTGGCAGATGAAAAAGTCTTGACATTGTAAGGACCTAAAATCACATAAAAACAACTTCCTTAATCCTTTGGGACTAAAACAGCATTTTTTGACAGCACCTTAAATGCTCTGCTAAAGTTGCCATGTATGAGATCACCAAGACAATTTTCTTTTAAAGAAGCTTATTTTTCTCACCTACCTTTTTTTCTATAAATTACACTCATCTATCTAGTTTTATTAGTCTAACAACAATGATAAACTGTCCACCCCCTGTAACATCTCCATTACACACACATTAACACTTTTTACTAATGGCCCAAAACACACACAATAATTTTCTTTTTCTATGTGCAGTGTCCTTTCAGGTTATTGTTTTCCACATCTTCCTATCTCTTGTAGCTTTTAACAATCTTTCTCCTGTTATCTTGCACAAACCTTGCTTTGCCGTCCATCTACTCAAGTCCATCAAGTATGTCATGCAATGCTTTCCCTTGTCTCTCCTTCCCTCTGTCTGTCCTGTGAGCATCAGATTCTTCAAGTCCTCCTTCCTCACCAAATTTCCCCAAAACTTCAGCTGCTTTTTTCTGATATTAAGTATGCTTTCTTTTTTATCCTTCCTCTTCAAAAACTTAGTTGTTGCTCACATGTTCTGTCTATAATATCCTCAGCATTCTTCTGTAGAACCACATTTCAGCTGCTTCAAGTCTTTCCTTCATCTTTGATGATACTGTCCAGCATTCACTGCCATAGTGAAGGACAAGCATAACATAACAATCCAGTACTCTCTTCTTTGTTTCTAGTAAAATTTTCCTATCTCCTAATACTCTGCTCGGGTTTTGGAATGCACCTTTGGCCATACCAATACAACTTTAGGTTTCTGAATCACACTTTCTGTCCTCTGTTAATACTCTTCCAAGGTATTTAAATTTCTCTATATGCTTGATTTTACTCTTCCCTACTTGGATTTGGGCTCTTTTTCTTTTTACTGATTACCATGAATTCAGTTTTCTTGCAGTTCATATGTAGCCCTTTCTTTCCACTTTCTGTAACTACTTCCAGTAAGAGGTTCTGTGGTATAATTTCCATGTCTGCTATCAGCACTGTATCATCTGTTTATCTTATATAGTTTAGATTGTGGCCAACAATGACAAATCCTGGTAGGACTTCTAGCACTCTCAGAATTAATTGTCTTGCTGTATAGCTTGAAAAAATCTGGTGAGAAGAGACATCCTTGTCTTATACCCCTGTCTATCCTTGTATATCTGCTGAACTCATTTCCTGTCTTTATGGAGGCAGTTTGTTATTAATACAGGTTCTTGATTACTCTAATATCTTTCCCAGATATATCATGCCGAGCATCTCAATCACAAGACAGATCTATAAATATTAACTTCTCAAAACAACAATCATCCAGTAAGCGAATGAGTTCAAGTAACATTAAGTACTAATAAGCAAACAGACTTCTCAACCATTACCAAGAAAAAAATGGTGTTTTTAACACACACACATATATATATATATATATATATATATGTGTGTGTGTGTGTGTGTACAATATGTATAATTTTCTTCTTTTTTAAACATTCAAATTGTTAAATATTTTGTATGTCTGAGCACTTTCAGCCATACTTTTAGCCATCATAAAGGAAGATTTTTTGTTTTTACTTTTAACTGAATGTATCAATTGTTTGTTTTATGTGCATATAGATTTATAGGAATGCATTATTTTTCAAACATGGTTAGTACTTTGCCCATAGTTCTGACATATATAATATTCAGACAATTTCTACATAATTTTTGTTCATAAACAAGAAAATTATAAAAACACTAAATATTTTATATATATATATATATGAGAGAAAGAATGGCAATCCATGAAGATGGAGAGAATAATCCAAAAGATTTTATCTAATTAATATAAAATATCAATTAGATAAAAACAGAGAGCTAAATGGATTGGTATATAAGTCTGGTAAATACCAATAGAGAAGAACTTAAAAGAACTCAATGTTAAATTTAATTTAACAGAGTAATATAATTTAGAAAAAAAATGAGATATTCTTCAATTTCATTGGTAATATGTATTTCCCAGCAAAAAGCTGCTCATCAGACCCAAAAGATAAAGCAGTTAATAATATTCAAAATAATCCCGAAAAATAGTTACACAGACACTCACATGCCCTGCCCGTATTTAGAATAGACATTTGTAATGGTAATCTACAAAAACAATTCCTCACTCATTCAAAAAAACCCAAAGAGAGAAAGAAAAAGAAAAATATAGACAATAAATAGAAATAGGAGAAAGACAAAGAGAAGAAACAGGAAAAGAATGAACAGTATAAAGAGAAAATAGCTGATGTCTTAGTGTCAATTACAATTCAATTGCTTTCTTAGAAAAACATGACATGGAAATTTAACATTAAAATTTAGTATATATTTACAGTAAGAAATAATTTTTACTCATAAATTTAGAGAAACAAAACGTATATTTCCTTCAGTGGGGGTTACAATTCCACTAGTGCTTAATGGCATAAGGAATGGAATTATGAAACAAAAGTTGATACAGCAACTGGGGCAGTTTGCATTCACTTCATACTAATGCCATTATAAAAGAACACAGAAATTAGAGCTCTACAGTCCTGCAAGGTAGCTTGTGTAGCAGCCCAGCTTCATCTGACTATTCAAACAGAACCAAATGCATCTGGTGTGTGTGTGGCCTTATACTTCAAATTATGCTGAGAACATAAGGATAGTACAAGATAATTTCTTCTTAGCATTATTTACACTATTTACCTTTGAACTATTGCCCTCATCATTGCTGTTGTTATCACAAGCTTTCAGCTGTTATACCTTACAGCCTTCATCAGGTGTTTATCAATCTGAGTAACCAACAGGAAATTCTGAATTCAACACTTTGTTTAATCTATGGGGGTAGACTGTTCTTGTTCCACTGCCAATTTCTAGGGTATCTCATCTATTTTTTATTTTAGCTATGACTCTGTTTCCAATGAATCAACGTACTCACTGCCAGGCTCAGGGATTGAACTCACAATTATGATGTCACCAAATTCATGAATAAAGACTTTAATCCACTAGGCTGTTGTACCTTCTTGCAACATTTTCTTTTGACATTTACCCATGAGTAAAGCCTGTGTGGTTTCAGATCATTAAATTTCTCATGTAAAAAATTTATTCTCGCCTATTCACTTTTGTATAAGACTATAAATTATATAGATGGGAAGTTTTAACTTTTAGTGAATTTTAGCATAAAATTTCAGCCAATGTTTTCATTGGTCTTTATTTTAATCTGAAAATTTTTTTATTAATATTCTTCAATAAATGAATTCACCTGCATTTGCAAATACCAGTGCATAGTACTTTAATTCGATCACAATTATTATAGAACACTAAAGTTGCACTTTCAACTAGAAGAAAAACTCCTGTCATGACAGGATCTTATCTGTTTGCTCTAATCTCAAAATTAGTTAATATAGATTTTCATAAATTATTTTTGCCAGTAATCAAATTATTTTAATATCATCCTCAAAATTGTATCATTATTTGCTTAAGCACCCTCCACATAACTCTAAAATATTTGCTTTTTCATTTAAAGCTACATATTCTTGGGGAAGAACTTTAAAATTATTTCACCCCATGCAAGACAATAAGACCCCAATAATGCAAGAAGTTACTGAGTGTGAGAGAACATGAGAAAAAAAACACTATTAAGGAGAGAGAATAGAAGAAGAGGAGGAATTAAAAAGACAAAAGCTAACAATTGGCATGACATTTAAATTTTTGAAGATTAAAGCTGGTTGAAAAAAAGGCCAGATGAGAAACTATTAGCATAGAACTTACGGTTACATCTAACCAAACTGACTGTTAATTGATGAGACCTTGTTGCTATTGTTAGTGAGTATACAAGTTTGAGTAGACATCTCTGTTCTTTTTTAAGTGAAATTAATATGTGCGTTGTGGTGCAGTGGATATCCGCTCAGAATGACAACTCGGGGAGCCGAGTTCGAATTCCAGTAGAATTCGTTGCATTCACTTATGCGCAAATACCCTTGGAAAAGGTATTAATCCATCTATTCCTTTCAGTTATAGGTTAAATAACAGGATAGATTGGGTTCTATAGCCTTGGTCAGCAACCAGTCTATCACAGAAAGCAATGGCAACCTACTGCGGGATAATCTTCTGCCCAGTCAGTCATGTCTCTTTCGAGACATGATCGCCCAAGCGTGTATCACATATAGCACTTAACGGACTGAATATCTACAAGCCTTGAAATTGAATGTTTTTAATATTGACATTCAATGAACTTTCTTGTTAGAAAGCACATTTTCTTTAATAAGACTCTCAAACACAATTACAGATGTCCTATCAAATGAATGTACTAAAAATAACTAAAATATACATGTATAGAAATACATACACATTTCATGTATGAATTTATGGTGAATTAGCAATAGATACAAGGCATTTTTTGTAAACTAAATGAGGTAAAATTTTTACCATCTAGATGACTGAATCTTTTAAAGAAATTGCTTTTACGACAACCTTGGATAAGAAAAAGGTAATATATTTCTAAGTGTATCTATATCTTTTACTAAAGATTACAAAGGAATCTCCAAATTGTAACTAGCTTTGCTCAAAACATAAAATTATTCTTTAATCACAGTTTATTACAAATGTCAATCCTGTGTCCGCCATTTCTTTTCATGACAACCAGTTTAAGGTAACATCATTAGTAAGAGTTCAGAAGTTATAGACTATAATCCTAATACTTTAAGAAATCAAGTGCTATCACCCTGGACATAAAAGTTAACACTTTTAGTGAGAGACTGAAGATTAATTCTGTTGCTAAGATATATAAGAATAAGAAAATGAAGAGTACATTTTTTAAGACTCAAATGCAAAGGTGTGTCATAAACTAATATCACTACACAATAAACTGAACTGTGTTTGAAAAATCTACTGATTTTCTGTTTATCTGGTTTTATGAAACTGTTTCTTTTTTATAAAATCTCGTCTCTTATCTATCCTAATTTTTAATCAAAACAAAAATTTGAAGAAAACTTTTGTTCGTTGACTAGTAATAGCTTTAAAAGTGCAGAGTGAAATGTAATTTACACAAGAAGTTCATTATCCTTAACCTGGCTCACTGTCAAAAACATTTCTTGGGCTAAACTATTCTTAACTTTAGGCATGACAAGTCTCGTAATTTGTCAATTCTGCTTTTCATTCAAGATCCTTACAGTACATCCGTTATTATCTGAAAGTCTTCAAGCTAAAAACAAGAATGTTGCAGATTTTCAGTTAATGAAACATCACAACTACCAAAGAGTTTTTATGGTGCTCCTCTTATCTAATGGCAATTTTTGTTGGATCCCAAATTTTGCAGTTGTTACAGATAACCTAAGGTTTTCTAATTATCTAAACATAAAGGCATATACTGCTAAAATAAAAAGCAGTAATGTTTCTCATGTATTCCCCAAGAATGTGTAGGATATATTCAAACAGTTGATGTATAGGAATAATTGGTAATTATTAAAAATCATAATTATTACAGTAACTAAATTTGCAATAATTGTGCTAAAAATTAAAACTAATTTGTTTACATTTTCATCACAATATTTTTGTATTTAAAGAAACTCAAGGAAAACCAAGTCAAAGTTTGACCAACAAATCAAAGTTTTCACAACCAGAATGAAAGAAAAGAAAAACAATTACGAGGAGATCAAAATTTCACCATCTCTAAAAATTGATAGTTTGTTCAACTAATCAAAAAAATTCAGAATGTATGTCCACAAGCCAATGAGAAGCAAGAGGTTTTTTCAAAGCATATATATATATATATATATATATATATATATATATATAGAGAGAGAGAGAGATAGATAGATAGATAGATAGATAGATAGATAGATATGTATATGAACAGATGGAAAATCAAGCAAAATCAGAGTTGATAAATTAATTTTATTCATTCTCCCATGCTGCAATGATCACAACATCCCCACAGAAGAAATATGGTATTTGAATATCTTGCTGGCAACCCTAGACAGCTAACTCATCCTTGCTACATTGAAAACAAATATACCTTCCTTCACCACAATGCTTTCACCTTATCCTTCTGCATTATTATAGTATGAGGTGTAAAGATTTATTTTGTGTTCAGAAGCACACTGAATTTTCTTTTAATCATTACACAAGGCCTTTATACACTCAAATCAGTTGTACCAATATAGGGTAGGAATGAATGTTGTCATGAGATAATTCATTCACAACAAACAACCCCTGTAAATACACATATCTGATACAAAAAAAAATTATACAGTTTGAAAATTTCATTACCCAATTTAGTGGAAAAACTTTTTGTATTAATTTAAAGAAACTGTAATTTCAATTGTGAGTTTTTTTTATCTCTAGCCACTTAGCTTATTTTTTTGGTTAGAGGTTTGCATAGACAGGTTGGCATTTTTTAGTGCACTTTCTATGACCTGTTGCAATGTCTTATGTTTATTTGTTTTTACATAAATACAAAAAACATATTTTTGTTTCATTTTACTCAGACCAAAAGTGATTGTTTGAAAATCCTCCATCTTTACACCACACTGTTTTCTAAAATGTCCTCGATTTTTTTAATTTTTTCCATGAGTCTGTAATTTATATTGATCCTCTTTGTGGGTGGATTTTTTGACATGACTGAAATCTTTTAACATTAACTCTGTTAATTGTTCAATTTTGCATATTATCAAAAATGAACCTCTTATTAGCTAGCTGAAAGAAATACATTGTTTAGAATTTAAAATATCATTGGAAATAAGTAAATAAGAACATTTTTTTAAAATACTTTTCTAGATTTAATATATTTTTTTCATCGACCTGCAGCATTCATGAAAATCTAAATTACTTTACTGAAATGTGTGTGTGTAGTCAACAATCACAGGCAAACAGAAAATCCAAAGGATCTAGTTTCTTTGAATAAACAATCACAGTAGTACTAGTTCTAAGATATATGATGATTACCTCCAGTGCTATGTGAGGTCACCAGTAATTATCAAAGAACACTATAATAAACTAAACATCTTCATCTATTAAGTAGAAAAGTGGTTTTTGATCTCACAAATGGTAAAATTCAACATCTGAGACAAAATAGGTTTACAACTTTTGTACATGTAGCGCCTAAATAATTACCTTTTTGGGCATAAACTAGTATATAAGAATAACTTTGGCTGAAAAAAATTATAGAATCACTGAAGATGACCACCAAGATCAATGGAAGTTATCAGTGGTTAATCTGAAATGAAATAGCTTCACTTTAATTTGGAGAACATTGTGCAGCTGAAGAAATGGTTGGCTCACTATATTGGTCTAAAAAGTGTCCAAATTCATTTGTCATGTTTTAACATTACAACAGTCATATTTGATCAAAAATGGAGTATTGCTGCCATATTTGAGCTGCACCTGCATAATCCTCAATTTCATTTGATATAGTTTAAAATTGTTATGTTGTCTTACGAAGCGATATAACTTACTTTCCACTTGACAACTAATTTACATGTTATCAGTTGTTGCTACTCTATTGCTATTTCTATGTGAATTATTTAGAAAAGGCTTCATTCTTCAGTTCCACTAGTTCAGACTTTTACTGCTCAGACATATCAAGCTACTTCTACATAGTAAAAAAAAAATCATACTTATTAACTTTATGCTCAAAATATAAAAAGGAATTTCACTCAGTTTCTAAGAGCTGCTAATTTGCGGAACAGACTCCCATACGTATGGTCCCTGAACATTACAAATGTAAGCACTTCAAGCCAATTGTAAATCATTATCTATCCTCTTTATCCTCATATTCTCAACTTTCTACCACATACACTTCTACTCATACCTCATTATCATTTAAGCAATGACTCTACCTTGAGTAGCTTTCGAGCTTCGTAGTGGGTGAGACTTATTTTAAAAAAATAAACAAACATGGAAACAAAAAAATTCTGAAATTTTCAAAGATAACATTAACTGAAAAAAATTGTGGCTCAGTGAGCAAGGTATTCTTACTTCAAGAGAATGATGTGATGGACTAATAGGGAGATTCTGCTGTACAAGACAACTGTCACAGCTCCAGACACTTCTGAGACTGTTCAAAACCCAACTGAGTTTCTCAACTCTCTCTTGCTGTCTGGTTTTTGTTCCCAAAGGTTTCAACTAAAGGTTGAGATGCTCATCAAACAATACAAGAAATCTCAACCATCTAAAATTATGCAATGGAACTTGCCTAGCTGTCAAATATTTTCTCCCACATGTCATCAACATAACTTCTTAACTGGGATAAAACAAAATGAGAGATGTGTTCATTCACAGAATCACCATAATTCCAGCAGACTTGAATTCAAATGAGCTCAATTCTCATTGAGGCTTCATCTTTTCCATTACTATCCGTAAAGCAAAAGTATAATGTCTCAAAATTGCTGGCCACAACCAGACTTCCTAAGCTTTTTTCTGTAACAGGTCCTTTTTCCTGTGGAAATAATCTTTTGTTTTTACATTTTTTATACTGCATAAGAAGAAATATATTGAAGAACATTTTCTTTCCTCTGTTGTTATTTTAAATTTTTTGTTCTGAGCAATGACAGGTGTCCCAGCTAGTTTTAAAAAAAGGATTCCTTAAAATACTGGCCAATATATCTCATTTTGTTATGTTTCAATCTTCATTCAGTAAGTAAAACTAATAAAAATTAGTATCATTTACTTAGTTTGTAAATCTTTTATTCCTTCCCAACATAAACTTGCATTCACACATTAATGACCACAATAAAATATGATATAAATTCTAAAAATAAAAATACTGTATCAATTATAGTTTTATAAAAATCTAAAATTAATGACAGATGAAGTTCATCTTCTCATTTTTGGAATGGTAGGACTTTTGGGTTAATGAATATCAACAAAGCATAGTCAAGATTATTTTCAATTAGGATCTGGAACTACAAAAAGCATTAAAAAAACAATGTTTAATTTGCTTTTAAACTACTGCTAACAATCAGAAAGATTTGCTAAAATTTGAAGAAATATAATCTCAAAAAATGGCTTAGATAATTTTATGCTTACAGCGCATAGTTAAAAAAATGAGAAGCAGAGTGAAAAGGCAAGTTTGAGTCAATGGATAAAAAAAAGACAATGAAGATTAAATGAAGACAATAAGTTGTGGAGGGCCATGATTTTCTTTTCAGAACCAGGTACAAAGAGAGAACTACACATTTATATTATGTCTATGTATGGCTGGCCACTTGTATCCAAGGATGGCTGTCTACTAGGACAGCTAGCTAATTGCAGATGCTTTCTCAGGCACATTTGTGTTTGTGCAATACTCACAGAGCCTACTTGCTGTTTATACTGCAATTATACTGCGGAAGAGAGTGCATTATCAAGCATGAACAACAAAGCCAGGAGACTCAAACTTTCAGTCACAATGACTTGAGGTTTCATGATAGCAAAACCATTGGTGGTTTTCGAAGGATCCAATTTGATCCATTTTCGCTCACAATGCTTACATCAACTCTTGGTATGGTTTTTAGGCATTTTTCAAAGATGTCACATGCTGGGATCACCTCCTGCAGACCAAACAAGAAGTCACCTTTTTTACTAATTGACCATGATGACATCCAAACCAGAGTTTCATTGTCAGAAAGCAAATGTTCTAACTACTTAACATGTATATAGCATTGTGGCTATGACTAGGGTGTACTTGTCATATTGTTGCAATTGTTCTTCACTATCACTTTTGAGTTCAGAATCTACAGTTATAGTCTCATGGCAAATTTAGCTTGTTCAATATATTTAAATATGGAATTAGCTTTAGAATAAAATCTAAGCGTTTTAAAATATGTTTCACTCACTACAATGCCACACTCGGTAGTCTCCACTCATTGTCAACTCAATTCTTACTCTAGAAATAATTATTAAATAATTAATAATATTATTATATCTAAATCTAAACTTATTTATAAATGAAACTTTGTGTGTGTGTGTGTGTGTGTGTGTGTGTGTGTGTGTGTGTGTGCGTGTGTGTGTATCTGTTACCTATAGACTCCGAAACAGCTGAACCGATTTTCTTGAAAATTTACACAGTTGTACTGTAATCGTCTGCGAGTGTTCTTAGCTAGGTTTTGCATTGAGAAATATCGAAAATCGATAATCGAAAAAACCGGGTTATAGAAGGAGTGGTCCGATTTTAATCAAATTTGATACACTCATAAACAAAGACATAAGAAACGATATTCAGAAGTTTCAAGGTTGCAGTTCTTACAATAGTGCAGAAAATTTGATATCGATACCAGGAAATCAAAATTTGACTTACATCCATTCATTTTTATTTCAGTCTATGGTTTCGCTTTAACTAGAAACAACTATTGCTTTTTAGTCTTTCATGCCAATGTCCAAGGAGTCTGAGCTTCATGACCATGGATTAGTTTTAAAGCTTTCATTACACCCGAGCAACGCCGGGCTATACTGCTAGTCATAATTAATTGCAAATTCTCATTATTTAACTTAATAATAATAATTATTATTATTGTTACTATTATTAAAGGATCTTCACTTGCACTATGGATTATGGAAAGACATGCAGATCAAGAATTATTTCCTAATTATTCTTTCTATTTTTCTCATTAAGACAATTCAGGTAAACAACAGTAATCAGTAGTTATGAGACCTGGTGTTATCTCACGTGGACAGAGTTTTTAATTAAAAATAATATGGAAAACAGTTACTCAATTTGACTGGAAAATGTTTAATTATTTAAGTGAGAGTATTTGAATGGTAGTGTCATAACAAAAATTATACTATAATGTTCCATTTTTGTCATTTTAACGTAACAAAAACCCAAATATACAAAAGCTCCATCATTATAATATTTGATAAAAATCACATATTCCTAAAAGTACTGCAGAAAGAGTTCTATAGATTGAAACTTCTTGTGATATAACTGCTGTTTTAAGAAGCAAATTATAAAAATTGTCTTGTAACTACTTTTTTTCATACAGAAATGTATGCATCTATCTTGTTAGTTTTCAAAGTTTTCACGTGTTTTTTTTTATCAATTACTGTTTTTTTTTTAAATAATACCTCCTCTGTAGACAAGTTGGTTATCTTTTCCAAACAGCAATTAGCATCAATATTTTTTCCCCCGATTTTCATTTGGAACATGTTCCAATTAATATTTATCAGTCAATCATGATGCTAGACTATCTTCTGAGGAGATAAGAATGCCACCTAATATTACCTAATTGGATATCCAATGCTAATATTGCCACTTAATCTGAATGTTACTTGGCTATGCTTTGGGAACAATCAAATGTTAGGCAAATTAGATTACACTTTCATTATGGGAAAGAATGGCAGTTCAACTACAAAGATTATTCTTCTGTTTTTGTTTGATTTTTAATGAACAATCAGATATAAATATTATTTTGTAGGTGATAAACAATATAGTTCATCACTGACTAACAATCAGTGCTTTTTATACTAAAGAAATATTCAGTTTGAGTTGAAATTTTAAATCATTTATTCTGTTAAGTTAAATCCTTTTTTCTACAAGTAATTCTTCTTCTCTGTGCCATGTCCCTTCAGGACATGGGCAATAATGGCTCTTCAGAACTTCCTGTTCATTGTAGCAAGTTTTGTCTTTTTTCTACTTCTCCTAATCCCTGTTCTGCCAACCATTTACACAAGCTATTACTGCTAATTTAATCATTGTTTTCCTCCATCTCTTTTATCTTAAACATGTCCTGTGAATATGAAATTCTGCACACACTTTTTCTTCATTATATACACCAGAAATTCTAATTCTCTTTCTGATTCTATGTATAAGTTGCCTTTTAGTTTCTATTTTTCTTAAAATTTCCTCATTATACACATGTTAATTATCTCATTATCCTACTGAAGAACTACATATCTGTAGCTTCAAGTCTCTTCTTCATCTGTAATAAGACTGTCTAGCATTAGGTGCCATAATGGGACTGATGTTACATAACAATTCAGCACTCTTTTCTTTGTTCCTATCAAAATTTTCATGTTTGCCTGTATTTCTGAGATGATTTATTGTAACTATTTACACTATTTTACATTGTTCAGACTGTTGTCTTCATCTTTGTTGTGAATATGGCAACAAAGATGAGAACAACAGCCTGAACAATGTAAATAGTGTAAAAATTTTCCTATTTCTTAATACTTTGCTTAGTTTTGGAAATAGAATATTTTATTTAGCTGTTATTTCTAACAAAATATGCAAACATTTTTCTTACATACTATTAGCATTTTTCATCATCAACTTTAAATTGTATTCATATTCATGATCAAAATCTTCACTTTTATTTATCAGTAATTATTCTTAAGTAAGTTTATGTTTGAAAATGATTAACAGAATTTTTGAACTTCTATAACTTTTTACTTAAGTTTAAATTATGCAGAATGGTTCTTTAGTTATAACAGATACACATTTCAAAGATTCACTTATCAATGCAAGTGTAGAAAAACTTGAACTAGTCAATTGCTAAATATATATGTTCTGGGTTGCTACAGCTCTTGGCAAAAACTATAGAATTAGCATACTTTGAGGATGTTCACTCAGCTTTTTTTATTTTGCAATAAATAAATAAATAACATATAAAATAGAATATTCCTTATTTATTAGCAGAACATTTTGGTTTTATAAAATATGCCTTAAACACAATAGATTAAATTATTGTCAATTCTTTTCCAAGCCAAGTAGAGGAAAAATGATGGAATGCATTAACAAAAAATTAGAATTGATACTTTGTTGCAATTCTTTCATAAATCTTTTAGGACACCATTAATTATTCTTTGATACATGGATTTCAGGAATTTAAAAAAAAATTACTTATCAAACTTCTTTCATGTTCCATAATGGCAGTTAATATAACTTCTTTGTTAAAAGGCGCCATCTCATCAGCTACGTTTTTTTATTTCCACTACAAATTTTCAGTGGAATTTAGATCTAAACAGCTGGTCATGTATGATTTATTTAACTTTCTTGAAAAAAAGTCTTAATCTGCCTTTTTTCAGTGACAAGCTTCATTATTGTCCTGAAAAATGCCTACCTCATCACAAAACCAATTTTCTAATTCTAATTCACATACATTAATTGTCGAGGTAAAGATTATGGGTAGTATACATAATAATTTGTACTAATACAAACCAGTATATATTTAGTGTTACATAAAGTTAGATGTCAGTTTTTTTGGTTGAAGACTAAGTTATCTTCGAAGGCATTAATCAGAAAATTGACAAATTCTGGACTGTAGAGAGTTAATATTCCAAATTACACTTCTTTCTTTTACTTAAGATAAAAAATCTCTACCAACTTTAATCTAGCTGAAAGTTGACAGCTTTATATCAGAAGGTTGAAAAAGAAACATGTTCAAAAATTATTGTCAGTTTCCTTGATGATAAAGCAAGTCATTTATGTCAGCCTCAATACTTATCAAAATCAAAACCAATTGATCTGACTAATCTAAACTCCAAGTGGAAGACAATGTCAGGTATTTTGTCAGATCATGATGCCATATTTTTATTATCAACATTTGACAGTAAACACATATGAAAGTGAGAATCAAAAAGTTATTTTATCTCATTTTCTTCAATAATTTTCTTATTATCTATTTTAAAAGTTCCATATATGAGTAATCAAAATGACAACTCTCCAAGAAGGGTTCTATTTGAATTAAACTGTAATAATAATAAAGAACAAAGCAAAAACTATCAGTAAAACTGTAAATGGGAAAATATGGTCCTGATTTTTCTTTGAGAAATATACTGCTCCCATATTTTGTGCTGTAAAATGTAAGCAATTTTGATCCAAATATAAAACAAATTTTTGAGAGAGAGACTTTGCTTCATCAGCACAAAGAGAATATTGTGAACAGTTTCATGCCTCATTTCAAGAATTATCATTTGTGTAAAGTGAACACAAATTGTACTATCCAGGGTTTGATCTTAGTTTAATAATGCCTTTATTTGTGCCTTTAAACATGAAGCCACAAGTACCTACTAAAAAACTGACTATGATAGTACATAAAAAAAAATTAACTATCGAATGGTTGAATTAACTCATCATACCTAAAAAGGATGCACATTTTTTCTCATTTGTGAGTTTGAGTGAATGTTTGGTGGAACAGATTTTAGGAAAGATAAAAAGACAAAATTTATTAAGAGCTTGAAAGGACAAGAAATTGTAGAGAGTAATGATTGCCACATTCTAATGGTTCATGAAAACACACAAGACAAAAATCTGACTAAATCTTAAGCAATTCCACCCCTGACATCAGTATAGATTACACAACTCACAAAAAAAAAAGTCAAATTAAACAAAATATGTTATCAAATGTATTGTTTTACACTGTATTTAAGAATTCTGCTAATTTAGTTACATTGAAATGTTTTTCTTTTCTGTATATTAGACCCAACCATTTACTCAACTTGAATTTTAATTCTTGTACAAAAATTAATCAACCCAAATACTGGTCAAAGATTTTATGTCACTTATTAAAAAAAATCATGTGTTTCCACTGAGATGGAAATTCAGTGTAAGAATGCTAGTTAAGGTCTTTTTTCTGCTGACTGGTTTCATCTCATAAATGAAAACTATTATTAGAAATTTTTTTTTTTTGGTAAACAGAAGATATTTTTGAATAGCAATAAATAAAAAATAGTGTTCAGTTGATATTCTAGAATACTAGCAGTATAGCCTGGCATTGCTCAGGTGTAATGAAAGCTTTAAAACTAATCCATGGTCCTGAAGCTTTGGACATTGGCATGAAAGACTAAAAAGCAATAGTTGTTTCCAGTTAAAACGAAACTGTAGACTGAAAGAAAAATGAATGTATGTAAGTTAAATTTTGATTTCCTGGTATCGATATCAAATAAGTTTTATTCATTGTAAACTGAATTTTCAAGGCTAAATAAGTCCTCTGAATAAATGGTATCATGGCTGAAACTAAGAACTACAATTATTCCTACTTGGAGCCAACCCGAAGCAAAAACTAAAATAAAAGAGCTGAAAAAAATACAGACATACAGGCAAATAAACAGACACACACACAAACATCTTGCCTTTTATATATATATATATATATATATATATATATATACGAGAAAAAATCGCAAGATCGCCAAGACCTACCGCGGTTTCGCACAATGGCTCGTCAGTTAGATTCTGCCTGTTATTCGTGGTCCTTAAAAATTACTTGTGTAAGATTTTAAGATTTGGATACGTACAGAGTCGATTTTATTATTATTATATATATATATATATATATATATATATTATCAATTTTCTGCACTATTGTAAGAACTGCAACCTTGAAACTTCTGAATATCATTTCTTATGTCTTTGTCTATGAGTGTACCAAATTTGATTAAAATCGAACCACTCCTTCTATAACCAGATTTTTTTGATTATCGATTTTCGATATTTATCGGGGGTACCTCAACACAAAATTTAGCTAAGAACACTCCCAGACGCTTATAGTACAACTGTATAAATTTTCAAGAAAATTGGTTCAGCCATTTCAGAGTCTATAGGTAATGGATATACACACACACAAAGTTCCATTTATAAATAAGTTTAGATTAGATTTAGATAAGGTAATGTTATTTGTAGTATATCAAATGAAAAACAATTTTTTTAGAAGCAATGTAAAAATGGAATTTCCCTCTACAAAAAGAGAATTCAAACTTAACCATACTTTACTCTCTCCATACCTGTTTAACTGTAACTGAAAGATGATGGACCCACCCTTTCATTGAGAAAATTATGCATTGAGTCCAGGTAAAAACGAGCATGTATTTTTGAGTCCAGGTAAAAACCAACATTTATTACTGCTGATTTTCTTGGTAGGCAGGCACTAACCTATGACAGATTGTTGCTGTACAATTTTCTCATCCACATTTCATCTTGTTTCATTTTAAACTATATCAGATTTTATGATGCAAGTCAATATTTTCACAATAAAATAGCTAAATAAACCAATTGATTTTGATAAAGTTTTCAGAATGGATTTTGATGATAAATGTTCTGTGAGAATTTCAGGCTATATGATTTATTAAAAATATTTGCAATAATTTATTTGGCAGTGGGAGATTCTATAACGCAATTCAAGGATAGTTACTCATATTTCATGTATGTATATATATATATATATATATATTTATTATGAGGCTAATTTTATAATTTCATATAAATAAAGATTACTCAAGGTCATAAAACTATCAAACCTATCAAAACTGAAGGAGTAAATTCTCAATCATTAACATTGAGTATAGATACAGGATGCAATGTATTCTCATTTAAATTACACAAAAATGAAAGTAATACTGACATCTTATTTTAACAGATATATTTACCAGAATTACACAATATTACACAAAAATTATCTTCAACTACTAAGGGGGAAATGTATTCAATAAAACTGCTTTCAACCACAGCCTTCAATTGTCTTCAGAATCGCCTATATCTGTTCTGAAGGGAGTACTTGTTTAAGTTGCTAAGTGCTTCCATAATATTTGCCTTCAATTAATCTTTGGTGTTATAGGAGTTTTTTGGTGCCTCGCCCAACTGCCCCTACACATAATAATCAGAAGAGTTGCAGTCAAGGAAGTTAGACAGTAAGGGATGATGTGTTTGCAGAAATTGTCTAACAGCCATGACTGAATCCCCTAGTTTGTATGACATGGTGCAGAGTCCTGAGTTATATGTGTGTCTGACAGCCATGATTGGGGTCTCCTACTTGTGTGGCGTGGTGCAGAGTCCTGTTACCAGATATGCGAGCTTCTAGTAATCTTTATCCAGGAAAGCACTAGCTCTTCAAGGCACTTGATGTCGGCCTCCATGTTGAGTCTGACGCTCTGTGGGAAGATGAATGGAGGAATAATGTCACTATCATAAGGGATCACTCAAACTACCTTCATAATCACCAAAAACTCATTCAAATCTTTCTGAATCTTCTGCACTGTCTTCAGATTGATAGCCAAACAATCTTAAATGTTCATATTGAAGCTTCTTATACATATGCCAAGCAGTACTGCATGTCGTTTCCAAATTTCTGACAAAGTGAATTGCATCATGGTGTGCTTTTTCTTACAGAGGGTGCCCATCTGACTCTACTATATTGTACAGTCAACAAAATCAAAAACAATAGTAATGCACAAAATTAAAAATATAAAATGGTGACAATCTACCCATTGCCCCATGTATAGTTGTATTTAATAATTATGTTCTATTATCCCAAAAACTTTTAAATGAGGCACTGACAACTTGTACAATGATCAAGGGGAAAAGTTAAAAACAGATCAATAAATTTAAATATATATATATATATATATATATATATTTAGTAAATAACTAACCTAGAGAGCCAATGAACCTACCAACTTTTTACCAAATTGGATCTTCAGGGGAAGTTGGCTTCAACTTTCCCTGAAGATCTAATTTGGTGAAACCTTGGTAAGTTCATTGGCTCTCTAAGTTAGTTATTTACTTTGTTTGCTCTACTTGCATATTGAGCACATTTTGTTTTAGGTTACTCACCTTGGATTTTTTTCTTTGGGCTGTGCACTTTGACTGATGTTCAAGTGCTTAGCTCATTCTTTTTTTATCACCATCTTTTCCTTCCGTATATGTGCTTGGAGGGTTTTTCGAAATGAGTATAATGATAAAATTGAAATGATAAAATTTCGAAACAAGTATAACAATAAAATTTACAATTATATATATATATATATATATATATATAATGAACAAAAAGTTTGGTTTAGAGGTTCTAGTAAATTATGCAGATGAGAAGACCCCACAAAGAGATTAGCACAGTCATCAATCTCATGGTGGGTGTTGAAAAAACTTCTGTTTGAGAGTGGGTTCACAATGACACAAACTGACAGAAGGTTAAAAAGCAATTAATGAACCATTCATTGTTTATATAATGGCTGAAAGGATACAAAAAAATGAGGACTAGAGATTAAACCCTGACACAGGTGCTGGTATTTCAAGGCTATTCTTTCATTATGCACTTTGTCAATTTGCTTTTCATTTTAATAAAAAAAAATACTTTTTAATATTGTGTTTAATAAATCCTCCATTGTAGGAAAATAAAATAAAATCAATAAATAAATAATACTGATGAATAATAACAAGAAAAAGAAATGCATTTTCACATAATGTTAAAAGCAAAGGAACCAGAAATATAACTACTCCATATGACTGTCAAATATTATTAGGTGCTGCTGATTAAGTCTATAAAAATACAAAAATTTCTTGCCTCACTCACTTTAGCCTCTTTGCTCCAAAATGGAGTATATGAAAAATGGATGGCTCTATAGAAGATATTAGCTTCATGGCTTCCAAAACCTCCGGCTATAAAGTCAGTCAAGCTTTTTCCTTCAGTGACAGGCTGACTTTAGCTCAACAATTATAATGAAGCTTATCCTTACTTACCCTAACTTCTGGACCAAGAAAATGTAAATGAACATACCATAACCATGTTTAAACCTCCAAGCAATAAAGTAAACTTTTGTTTGGTTGTTTCAGCTCAGTGCAAGGCTGAGTTGAGTTCAACTGTTTTAAACATTTTTACCTATACTTACCCTAATTACTTGCCTGGCACATGCCAGGAAGGGATCACTACATCTCAGCTGCGGCTCAGTTGTGTCACTGTCTGTGATCAGATACGCAGCTGACAAAAATAAAATACTGAAAGCTGCACTCCCACCCCATTGCACTAGAGGGGTGGATCAGTGGTTACCACCAAGTCTAACGCAAATGGCAGTTGTGGGAGCCTGTAAAGGCTCAGGTCCTCTCACTAAATAACTGACCTTGTGTCACAACTCATCCCAGTTGAGGGTTTAGGGTAAATATACTTACTCTAATTAATTGACTAAGAAGAAAACAGATATACTCAAGAGATATTGAGTGAATTCTTTTACTAGAGAGAGAATAAAAATTATGTGGTAGAAACTTCAAATTTTTCATGCTTCTTGCTTATCCTAAGTGAACACACATACCTAAAATATATCCCCAATCCTATAATCTTCAAATTCAATATTATGATTAAACAGGAAAAAATCCACAGATCAGATCATCATAATCCATCTACATTTGATAATAACCTTTCTATCTTCTCTAAAAGTAGATTTTCTAAGAGTTCTGCATTTATCTGCAGCTAACATACTGGGTTATAATTATGAATGGTGAAATTAATATGTTCCATTTCAGTTTGTTGTATTCACTTCCCAATAATGCCCTTTTGAAGAAGCTCTCTAAGTTAAAAGTTGTTTATTTGGTGTATGATAGGAGAGTGTGTGACGCATTTTCATTTTTTTGGGTAACAAACAAAATGTTTATATAAATATATATATCGAGAGGGAGAGACGCTGTAGGAAACAAAGCTCTCAATCTCTCTTGGTTATGTCTATTTTGGGAGGAGTGCTAAAGTTGGGGTATGTAATGACCAACTTCATCATAATGGTTGAGCTCATGGCAGCCTTGTGCTGAGTTGGAACAACCAAAGAAAGAATTGATTTATTTCATAGGTGGATTTGGAAAATTCATGTGCCTGCCATGCACAAGAAAGTGGAGAAAAAGTTTGGTCACTACTGTACTGGAGAAATGAACATCTTCACTGGTACATCCTTTATTCCCCATGCTGTTACATCAAGAAAGAGGAAAAAAATGTTTGTCTTTTAATAGACTTAAAGAACACCACATAACAGGCATTAGTCAAAGACAGGTGGTTTAATAACTTTTCTGATTCCTTTATGACTAGCATCATGGAGTAATGTATTATTATTGTTGTTATTATTACCACTACCATCTCAAGATAGAGGTATTGTTATTGTTCGTGTTTGTCTCTTTGTCTGTCTGTCTGTCTGTCTGTCTGTCCATGGTCAAGATATCACAAGACCCACTGAATGGATGCGGATGAAACTTTCAGGGATGATTGGCCTCATGACTGGCATGAACTGATTAGATTTTGTGTTCTATCTGGTATGGGATAAAGTTTCTGGATTATTTTTCTGTTATTTACACTGTTTGGGCAGTTGTCATACTTATATTCACAACATTATAGCCATTGTACACACAAGTATTTGGAATTTTGAACCAGACCTTTTATTTCAATCACTGGTATATATTATTCACATTCCATGAGCAATGCCACTTCTGGATATCTTAGTTATCTCCCATTAACTCAACTTCCCAAGTTATTTGTTTACCACTTCTGTAGCCAGGTATTAAACTCACAACTCATTGGATCAAGGCACAAGATCTAACCAATGCTTTTATCTGCTGGACCATTCAAAATTCAATCACCCAAAGAACACTGAAGCATTCAATTGCTGAAATAGCATGAATATGTATGTATCAATAAACAGGACAACATTGTAAATAATGTAAACACTACCTCATCTCAGAAATATAGACAAAAAATAATTTTGTACATTTCACATGCCAAATACTGAATTACTTCCCCTAGATTGCTTCATGTTATTACACTCTCTGAATGCCCCTTTTTTAATAATAGCAAATAATCATCTCTTGCTAATTGCTGAGATGTTGTTGCTATTGCCAAAGCAATAGCAACAACATCTTGACTGCTCGTGTTTTAATTATTCATTTGATTTAATTTTCACACAAGTTGTGGTTAAATAGTAGTGTAATATGGGCTCTATAATCTTGGTTAGCAGCCAATCAAGAAAAAGGACTGCTCTAAATTCAAAGCCATGGAGAAGGCAACAGGAGACAGATCTATTATCTTTCCCAAGAAATCTAAAATAACAAAAAAAAGCTAGAGAACAATGACTGCTCATATCCTAAAGAAACATGGCATTTAAAAAAAGGAGTAAAAAAGTATTGTTCCCCAATAAAATAAACAAAATCGATGCTAAATTTACCATGACGCAATGAATAAATGTAAATGGATGCCAGTTATTTGGTTTACATGAAATATGAGAATATAATGTGTAAATTCGCCCACTTGTTCAACATTGTCAATATTAAAAAGATTTCAGAAAACATTGGTTATTGGCAGGTGATTGTTGTTTGCCAAAGGCTTTGTGTGGTTTGTGAAGAATAACCAACATTTTTATCAAATATTTTAGAAAAACTGTACCAAGTTTAGAGATGAGCCGAGATATTGAGATTTAAAGCCTCTTCTACAAAGACATTCATTTACGTGGACATACGTAATAGTAAAAACGAGTTTTCCCATAATACAAATTAAATCAACAAAAACATTCCAACCACTTTTTTTATATTTGAGAGAATGGTTAAAAACAAATATCAGTAAAACAACACATGTATGAATGTGGCTTCCTTGTTCTCAAAAATAGACATCACTTGATACACTCAGCATATACATATACTGAAGCAGCATATACCTATATTTATACACACACACATACACATATATATATATATATATATATATATATATATATAAATATTTGGACACCTCGAGGTGGTGTAATGATTAGCAAGCTTGTCTAGAATCATTACAATTGAGTAGTGAGTTCGATCCTCACTGGGTGTTCCTTACTTTCGGCCTTGTGCCACATCTAAGTTACGCTTAGAAAATCACTATATATAAATATATACAAACATATATAAACACAAACATGTATGCATAAACATACACATATATAGACCCAAACACACACACACACATATATATATATATATATATATATATATATATATATATACATGCATGCACACACAAACACATATAACTCAGGATTCTGGACCATGTCACACAAGCTAGGGAATTCAGTCATAGCTGTCAGACAATTTCTGCAAATATATCATCCCTTACATCTGGCCACCCAACTCCCTAGACTGAAACTCCCTTGATTATTAGGTGTAGGGTGCAGTTGGGTGAGGCACCAAAAAACTCCTTTAACACCAAAGATGAATTGAAGGCTAGGATTATGGCAGCATTCACCAAGTAGTTCCTTCAGAAGAGATTCTGAAGTCATCTGGTGGCAGTGGTTAAAACATATGGGCATTTACTCTTTAGTATTTCAAGATATTTTTGTGTAATTTTGGTAATTATATGTGTTAAAATGAGATTTCAGTGTTGTTTTCTATTTTGCATAATTTAGACAGCAATAATATATATATATATATATATATATATATATATGAGAATAAATCTAGAGCCAACAGACCTACCTAGTTTTCACTTAACAGATTGTCAGGGCAAGTCGGCATTTAGTTTTATTCTTATTTGTTGCTCTACTATTGCATTGAGCATTTTAGTGTTAAGGTTCTTGTCTAGGGTTTTTTTTCTTTTTAATGAGTATTTTGACGTATGTTAAAGTAGTTAGTTTGTTTCTTTTTTTTTTATTTCCCCCTTTTTTTCCCCCTCCGCATTTATACTCGGTGGGTTTTTTGAGATGAGTTTAAATATATTATAACAATTATTATTATCATATATATATATATATATATATATAATAACAATAATAATAATCGGTCAAGTTTCGATCCCGGACAGAAGCAAGTGGATATGTCTAGCCACACTGATGAGCTGTGATACAGTGAAATGGGCTTGTATGTGGATGACTAATATATATATTTTAAATATAAAACTTTAATCCAAAAGGAAAAGCAGGAAGATAAATCCCAAAGAACTGATCCTATGATTTATTTGTCAATACATTTGTTAACATTTCTATGGAGATTAATTTTTTTTTTCTTTTTTCCTTTTTCTTTGCTTTCTTTTTTTCTTAGCTTACTTCCCTGTCAACCACCACTTCTTTCTTTCTTTCTCCTTCCTTTTCTTGGAGCCAGACAAGACTAAATTTGAACTTACAAACTCAGTTTAAAAGTAAGGTTTTCCAAAAATCTAAAAATAGACATTGCTTTCTGTCTACTTTCTTTCAATCCCACCCCTTAATTTTTTCTGTGATGTATATTTTTTGAACTTCCGCTGGTAATATACCTTACTTTATTTTAAAATAAAGTTGCCAATGATACATGAAATTTCTCTTTGGGATTTTATGTAGAAATGGCCATACAACTGATTTATTTTATTTTATATATATATATATATATATATATATATTGTTTAGAAGAGACCTTATCAAATTATAAACTGCTGAATGTATGTTAAAGAAGTTGGCAAAAATATGATGTGGATATTGAGTCTTCATCCATCAAATTACTTAATTTATTCAGGCACGTTTTCTTGATGCACTTCATCTTTTCTCTTACAACTTAAATTAGACAGAGTTTCCATCATTTTTTTTTTTTTTTTGTGAAACATAACAGTTTATTATGATGAACGTGTTTGTCATTTAAACATTAAGGAAAGAACTCAAGACTTTCAAATTTCAACTTTTCTTTGTTAACTTTCAACTCAGTGTTTTTGCCATATTAAAGCAAAAAATTGACAATTCCAATCTGTAACAGTTCATTTTTGGATGAAATCATTTTTCTATTATTGCAGCTGTTTCATGAAACATACAGATGACTATAATTTTTCATGAAGTGTAATTAATACAGAAAACCTCTCTTAATTTTTTAGACCATGGATATTGTTATTACTACACATTGGTTAATTTGAACTTATTTGAACCTTTCAGTTACTTGTTTGTTTTATTGCAAATCACATTTCAGTTGCTGCACCATTTGCCTATGAGATGTGGCACTAAAATGTCTTGCAAGGGAAATAGCTGCCCACTCAGATCAAGATTCAAAACTCCAAAATATGCCAGAAAAAGAAAACAGCAATTAAGAAAACATTATGATTAAAAAAGGTGTAATAGAAATAAAATAAAAAATCCATCTGTCAAAATTAAGTTTAATTGTATTAACAAAAACAGGGTCCAAAATCCAACCTTCCCCACACAAGAGCAAAAATTGCACTGTAGCTCACAAATCATCCTTTTCTCTCAAAGCTCTAAAAATATTTCCTCTCCCAGTACAATGAGCCTTTATTCACCAAGCAAATTTTCTGATTGGTCACACCGGATTCAAAGGGAAGAAAATTAGCATAGTTTCTGATACTTATAGCAGTTTTTTTTTGTGCGAACAGTTCTCTGTAATTTTTCTTTTTTTTTTTTTAGCATAACGCAAGTCTTTTTTTTTTTTTTTTACATAAAGAAAAAGAGTAATGACAAATGAGTGATTAAAACCCTGTCTATTTAGGGCTTTTTCTTTCTACTGAAATCTCTGACACAAAATGTCATAACCATTGTATATTGATTCATTTCGACTAATTTCTTATCCTTTGATGTGTTTTATCACAACTTTCAAGGAGAAGTATAAGGTATGACATGTATGGGTGGAGAAAAATAGCCTACATTTGCAGACTAAGATTTAATATTACAAAATACAACAGAAATCTCAGAAAGGATAGAAAATGCAGCTTCTAACATATTGTGATAAAAATGACAAGCACAAGAACATTAGTCCAAATGTACCAATATGAAATATAAGTATAAAATTTAAAAATAAAATTCATTTATTTTCCCTCTCACTCTTGTAATCTAAACATATAATTGTTTTCTGCATAAATAATTTCATATTTTGTGATAATGACTTCATGAAACTTTCAAGAAAAGCTATTTTTAGAGAAAATGGAAACCATAAATAAAAACTATTGTTTAGATCAAATTCTTAAGCAAAAAGTATTTTCAAATAGAAAAAAAAATTTCCAAAAGTATGATTATAGTAAAACAATGGAGATTTACAAAAATTGACAAGTAATGTTATTAACAGATTTTAGAGTTAATAGCATAGTCAGTTGGTACAATTTTTTTCTATAGATAATTTTATAACACATTTAGAATTTTTGGGTGAGTCACTTAAAATATATTGTTCACTTTACCCTGGGCTATTTTTCTCTCCCTTTTTTACATCAAATATATTCCAGAATTCAGAGATCTGTCTTTCTGTCATCATAACTTACGCCAACCTTTTTTGACAAAGTTACCAACATCATTATCATCATATTTGGTTTCTTTTCAATCTAAGGCTGTAATTGTTTCATATATGTGATAAAAGAAATGTTTTTTAATGTCCAGATGTCTTTCTTATACATTTACCGCTTGATAATCCAAAAATAGATTGAGCAAATTGACAAATTCTAGGTTCATAAATTTTTTATTATGTTATCAACCATTTTTTAACCATACCCAATTTTTGCTTCAAAGATGATTAGATTTGCTTAATTAATTCCGTTCAATCCAAAAATGACTAGTAAAACAATAAACATGTTAAAATCTTGTTGATTCTGTTTATTTTATTCAATGCAATGTTCCTTAAAATCATCCCTCAATATTCACTTCAGTATTATTACTTTTATTGCTTGATTAGATTTTTATGTCATCAAGATTTTCCATTTGGAAAAAATCTATGCTTATTTCCTCATTCCTTGAACAATTATTTTTCACTTGTTTTTTTCTTTTTATTATTCTTATTTACTTTTTCTTTATCATCAAAGATAAGAAAATAATGTAACATTTATTCAGCTTTGGCAAACTGTGAGAAACATTCTGATGCCATTATGAATAATTCTATTTCCAAGTTAATATCAGTTCTTTGCAAACTTTTTATCATCAAACATTATTTCTTATTTATTTTAGATAAATATATTTTATAAATTGAAAAGCAAAATTATAGACTCAATGCTTAACATTTTTAAAGTTATTCTAACTTCTTACTCACTA
The DNA here is from genome assembly GCA_037127315.1 of Ascarosepion bandense. Classification (NCBI taxonomy): domain Eukaryota; kingdom Metazoa; phylum Mollusca; class Cephalopoda; order Sepiida; family Sepiidae; genus Ascarosepion; species Ascarosepion bandense. The sequence continues at coordinate 321,896 of JBBBDQ010001543.1, forward strand.
TTATAAATCAAACAGTCTAAATACTGTTAAGTATTTCAGGCTACATACATATTCAACTTAATAGGTCAGCTTAATCACTTAAATATATTTTAATATTCTTGGAATAATATTTTTTGCAATAGTTGGAATTAACATGATTTATTCCCTGTAGATTTTCTTTGTGGACACTGCTTGAAGAACTAAAGGATATTAAATCTCCTCAGAATTCTGGTAAAGTTTTTAATATTTTCATCTTGACTTTGTGCAGTTCATTTCTTACGAATGACTAGCTGTTTTGTGTTACTCACATCATTACATGTAGGATTTTAAAATATATTAAAACCTTCATTTGCTCTAATGAAAGCATACAAAATTTTAGTGAGAGTAGACAAAATTAGAAACATTGATTACATTTCTGTTTTAGCAGTAACTGCATTTGAACCTTGTAAATATATTCCAAACTTATTTTTAACCAATCAAAACAGATAAGCATCATTTTTCTAGCTTATAACAGATAGTATGGTGGCGGTAATGAATCAATTCTTAAATTTTCAAGTGATAATTCAACTTAACATGTTTGACAAAAGCACCTTTTCACAGTAGTGTTCATTGCAACACTTTCTGACAGTTGAGTTGCATAATTGTAAACTTCAGTGTTTGCTTTCAGAACCATAATATAGATTCTATAGTCTCACTGGTTCTGTGCCTTACTTTCAAGAAGAGGTGCTTCCCAATACTATCAAATATCTTTGAGAAAGGTATTAATCCATTTCTTCTACCTCCAGCAATGAGTTAAATAGCAAAACGAATTAGATTTTATAGCCTTGGTTGGCAACCAGTCTACCAAAAAAAAGTAATGGCAACCTACTGCAGGAAAATGTTTTGTCCAGTCAGTCATATCTCTTTTGAGATATGATCATCCAAGCATGTAGCACATACAGCACTTAAATGACTGACTGAATTTGAAAATTAGACCTACTTATTAATTTTAATACAGGCAGAATTGAATATAAATTAATTTAATTTTAGGTGCGTTGCTTCTTCTGTGAATTCTGCTTTAGATTTGTGTCATTTTACTCATATTCTAAATAGATTAAAAATTCTAGATATTGCAGATATTTCTAACCAAGGTATATGCACAAATATACAAATATGCAAGTTAGATCTTATGATGCTAGTTACTATTTTTAAAATAGAATTAGTATTAACCAAAAAATCTTAAGAGAATTTTCTGGAGAGAATTACATTTATGTACTCAATATAATATCTCAATTTCTACTTATATCTATTTCTGCTAGAAATATTTACAACTTATTTGGTGGTGCAACCTATTAAAATGCAGCTCAGGTGTAGTTCATTATATTGTAATTAAATAGTAGTATAGTTATTTTTCACTTTGATATTTAAAGATTTCCCTGGATTGCAAGAAGCACACGACTTCAAAAGATGTTGGCAAAGTTACTGAATTATGGAAACACAATGCTATGAAAATGTTGAACAGAGATAACAGAACAACTAAGAAGTAAAAAGAATCCCAAGAACAAGGCAGAAAAAGGAGTTGAAGAATTTTATAAAAGTGATTTGAGAACTTGCTTCTCAGCCAAAAAAATTAAATGCAATGTCAATCTTTACTGTCTTCTTAATTCTTATTCTTTTACTATTCTATCTTAACATAAGAAATTAACATAAAATTTGATGGTGTGCATTATATATATATATATATATATATATATATATATATTTTTGGACATTATATATAATGGACTGGAATTTTATGTGTCTAATTTAAAATGCTAGATAAAGAATACTTAAATTTTTTTGTGGGGTGTAGTTTTTATTTGTGAATAAATTATTAGATCAAGACAACAGAGGAAATATATTCCTTATTTGTTGTAATCTATATATATATATTCTGGAAAAATATTTTGTACTAAATAGAAGGAATCTTGTGTGGCCTGATGAAATGTGCTAATTAAACTCATTAAAATGAATTAAACTTTATAACCAATTTAAATGTGTTGAGTTTTCCTTTATATATATGAGCCATTCAGCATGCTGTAATGGTTAGCAAGCTTGTGTCACTAGATTATGACTGAACATTGCATCTGATGCTCACTGGGTGCTACATACATTTGGTCTTGTAGTACATGTAACCAATGCTTAATAACTCAAGATAGACTGAATAATCAGATAACATTTTATTAGTGAAGGAAATCAAGAAGAAAGCACTAAACATCAATTGTAAGATGACAGAATATCAACAAAAGAAACATCCCAAGATGCAAATTACAAACTAGAGATACCAAAATCAAGCAACAACAAAAATTTAAATATCTGAGAAGTGTTTAACAGAGAATGGAAAGTGCAATACCGAAATCTGAAGATGCATGTCAATAGCAAAACATGCCTTCTGAAAGCTAAGAAAAGTATTAAGAAATAAGAAATTACATATTAAGAAATTACATAGGAAACAAAGAAAGAATAATGAACTACTATGTAATGTCAGTTCTCTTATATGCCAGTGAATGCTGGGGATTCTATCACAGATAAAAAAGACACTTCAAGCATTAGAGATGCATTTCTACAGAAGGATGTTGAGAATACCATGAACTAAACATGACAAAGACAAAGCTTTAGAGAAAATCCAAGCAAAAATAACAATTATACTTAACACCTGAAAGACAGAGTTGATATTTCTTGATGAGGAAAGAGGGTTAAGAAAATTTAAGGAAAGCAATGTATAACATACCAAACAAGCTTGTGTGAATGGTTGGAAGAACAGTGTTTAGAAGAGATAACAAAAAGGAAAAATTTTCTAACAGCTACAAAGACAGGAAATTGAAGAGAGTTATGATCACCAACGTCTTGATAGGATGCAACACATAGAAAAGAAGTTAAAGGGATTAATAATAATAATAATAATAATAATAATAGAGCTTTCATGAAATATAAAATATATATAATTCCCCCATCTTTTGAATGAAACTAGAGGTTTATTCCTTGTTTCCTGTTTAAGATTGGGGTTCCTCTTCCTTCTCTTTCACTCTCTTGCATCTAAGTGGAATTATCAGTTTGCTTGGAGTGAAATAATTAAAAAAAACTACTAACAAATTCTAATGCTACTTAAGTTTTTCACCAGCTAGAACATACAAAAAAATTTAAAATATATTTAAATTCTGAATTTTTGGGCAATAAAAACATTAATCTTGCTTGACAATATTCACTTCACAGTGAAACAAGTAAGACTGGCAATTACACACATACACATATATGTATGTATGTATGTATATGGGTAGGTGTTACTTCAAATTCAAAAATCACAAACAAGACAGAGATAGCAACTACAAATCTTTCTTTTCTAAGCATTGAGCTCATTTTGTCAATAAATGCAAAAGTTCTTTATTAATAAGAAAAAGGCTATCAAGTTTGCTGATAAAGTGAAAATGATAGTCTAATCCTCAGTTTCAGATATTTAACAATTTCAATGAAAGCTGCAGCCATATTGCGTGCTTTAAACATGACTCATCTGTCTGCAAGGCAATCTTTTTTACAATATCTTAACTGTTAATATCCATCTAAATGCGTATCTTTCTTTCCAAAAATTATTTTGTGTATAAATCAGACATTAATTTTCGATAATATATCTTCCTTTTCACCAAGTCATGTGGGGCAGGACCGACTACAGGATTAACCTTCATCATTTATGAAGGTGGCAGCAACATTCATAGCAATTACAGTGTCTATCAATAATGTACATAAAAATTTTATTGCTGTCAGAACAAAGAATATAGAACATAATATTGAATAGTCATAAAGAAAATTAAGATTTATAAAGCTTGTCTATTTAGATAAACCAGTGCCACAGAATTAAATTGTTATGAGATGTGGGATAAAGAACTAAATAAACACAGATCACTTTGGATCAGGGTCTTTAAGATAAGCATAGCCGACTGATAACTTAAAAATATAAAAATTGGAATGATAATAAATTTTATGCTAAGTTTCTTCTCTTGCATTTCTTGCTTGTGGAACTCATTTTCAGAGGGACCCTAGATGACATACCAGGATTTGTTATTGGAGGCCACAACTTGAACAACATAAGGTATGCAGATGATACAGTGCAGATTGCAGACATGGAAAGGAAACTACAAGACCTTCTACAGAAGGTAGTGGTGGAGAGTGACAAAAAAGGACTACAAATAAACAGCAAGAAAACTGAATGCATGGTCATCAGCAAAAGGTGCAACCCAAAATGCCAAATACAGGTAGGTGATACCAGAATCAAGCAAGTACAAAAATTTAAATACCTAGGAAGTGTTCTAACAGGAGATGGAAAGTGCGACACAGAGATCCGAAGGCAAATTGGCATGGCAAAGGATGCATTCCAGAAGCTGAGTAAAGTACTAAGACACAGGAAAATTTCACTAGAAACAAAGAAAAGAGTGCTGGATTGCTATGTGATGTCAGTTCTTCAATACTGCAGTGAATGATGGACAGTATCATCAAAAATGAGGACAAAATTGGAAGCAGTGGAAATGTGGTTCTACAGGAGGATGCTGCAGATATCGTGGGCTGAGCATGCAAGCAACGATGAGGTGCTGGAAAGAATGGCAACAAAAAGGAAATTAATACTGAGCATCAGGAAGAGACAACTGAAGTTCCTGGGACACGCAACGAGGAAGGAGAGCCTGGAGAACCTGATACTGACTAGCCAGATAGAAGGAAAGAGAGACAGAGGAAGGCAGCCAATAACATATTTGCAGGGTCTGATCAGGTGGATGACTGAATGGGGGTTGCCAGGAGTAACAGGAGCAAGCATACTAAGAGCCATAAGGGATACGGAGACGTGGAGAACGATGATCGCCTACGTCCTGAAGGGACAAGGCACATAGAAGAAGAAGAAGCTTTCCTGTCAAATGTGATCTTTAAAAATTTAAATACATTATCAATCAATATCATCATCATCATCTATCTCCTTGTATTCTTCTTTGTTGTCCTCTACTCAAAAATGTTTTTCTCAGATTCTTTCATTCTCCCTAACTCATTGGATCTTAATGAATTTATCATTTGACTTCAGGAGAAATGATTAAAAAAAAATTGAATTCATTATTTGGGGAGAAATTAAGACAGAGTGAAAAGTTATTCAACTTCATGTTATTCTTTAGTAAGAGTCATCAAGCTGATATTCATATACATATAGAAAATCTATCCTATTTCCAATGTAATTACATACAACATAATTAAAATACATCTACACTTTATTTTCTACTCAATAACAGACAATATTTACAAACAGGTCTAAAAGATACCAAAATACAACATATAACATTTCAATCAAAGTTTCTATTTAGTAGAAAATAACATCACCAGGTGTTACCATTTACCATTCATAGAAAAAAAAACAACCTATTTTTCTCAAGCCTTCTTCTTCTATGTGCCACGTCTTTTCAGGATGTAGGCAATCATGGCCTTCCACATCTCCTTATCCCTAGTGGTTATTAGCATGCTTTCTCCTGTTACCCCACCAACTCTTGCTCTGCAATCCACCTGCTCAGGCTGGTCAATTATGTTACATGCTGCTTTCCCTTATCTCTCTATCCCTCTGACTTGTGAGTATCATATTCTTCAAGCACTCCTTCCTCATCACATGTCCTAGAAACTTTTCCTGTCTTTTCCTGATGCTTAGTATTTATTTCCTTTTTAATTCAATCCTATTCAAAAGCTCATTATTGCTCACATGCTCAATTCATGGTATCCTCAGCATTCTTCTGTAGAACCACGCTTCAGTTGCTTCAAGTTTTCCCTTCATCTTTGATGAGATAGTCATATTGAAAAACTGATATCACATAGCAATCCAGTACTCTCTTCTTAATTTCTAGCAAAATTTTCCTGTCTCTAAATTCCCTACTCAGCTTCTGGAATACATCCTTCACCATGCCAATTTGCTTTTGAATCTGTGTCTTCTGTTAGAACACATTCCAGTTATTTAAATTTTTATACCAGCTTGATTTTAGTATCTCACATCTGGAGCTGGCATTTTGGGCTCCTCTTTTTGCTTATGACCATGCTTTCAATTTTCTTGTAGTTTATTTGCAGTCCTTTCTTTCCACTTTCTTTAGCTATGTTCTATAGGAGGTCTTGTAGTTTTCTTTCCATGTCTGCTATCAGCACTGTATCATCTGTGGATTGTGGCTGCCAATGACAAATTTTGGCATATCTTCTAGGCTTCTCAGAATAGTCTCACAATACAATTTGAATAGATTCAGTGAAAAAACACATCCTTGTCTTACGCTCCTTTCTATTTTTGTATATCTGCTGAATTTGTTTCTTGTCCATGTGCAAATATTTTACTGCCAGTAGAGGTTCTTGATAACTCTAATTTCTTTCCCAAATATGTCAAGGTTGCTGAGCATTTCTATCAATTCTTTGTGGCATATTTTGTCAAACGCCTTTGCATAGTCTATAAAACATAGGTAGATGTCTTTTTTTCACTTGTATTGCCCTTTATGATAGCATCCTAAACAGTTATATTGCATTCCTTGTTCCAGTGTCCTTGACAAAATTGCATTTTAAATATAAAGATAAATATATTTGAATATAAATCTTTATCATTTTTAATCTTTGAATTCATCTACATGTTTGAAAATACAAATGATTTATTTTAAAAATATAACTATGTTCTCTATATTTTATTTTATTATCATTTTGAATTCAGACTTTTGGATTTTCAATATTAAAAAACATCAATGTCAGAATTTCTTACAGCATTATTGTGTGCTTTAAACTGGACTTGTGATTGCATGACAATCACTTTTCACTATATCCCAACTGCTAATATCTATCTAAATTTGTTTCTCCATTTTTTTATTTAGAGTTGAATCCTGAATGCTTCAATCCTGAAAGCTTTACTCTAAGGCACAAACGTTTAGCTGAATAGTTTTCCAATCTATTATTAAATACAATTTTGGAGGGATATTATTCTACATTCTAATATTACCCACATTCATTATTAGACATTTGTATTCCTTCTTATTAAATTTGTTTTAAACAAGTGTACACCAGAAAAAATTAATACAAAATTTCTGTCTTGAAATTATTATTTAACTTGTACCTCATAAAATATTTGGGAACAACCAATTCTGTTAACAAAAAACATTTGGTAACATTATTGATAAACCTCAGTGCTTATAAAAACTGCTTTATAAATTAATGAGATGTCTATTCAGCTCTTGTAAATTTGTATCTAGTTTTAGGGCAGGGGTGGCCAAACCTGTTTAATGTAAGAGTCACATACAAGAAAGTTCAGATGCATGAGAGATGCAAGACATTAACAAAATTTACACACGTTTTTGTTACACTGTGACCACTCACTTCCTTCCCCCCCCAGTACACCTAATTTTTTAGTACCCCTGAACCATAATCTCAGTTTTCTGACATTCCTCTGTAACCCTTGCTGATTGGAGATTTCTTTAATCCTTCTGTCTCCCACTATTCTTTCCTTCAGCACTGAAGAAAAATGCCTCACTCAAATCTAGCATCAAAATTAGGATTAAAATTCTTAAACATTTTTAATAATTACAGATATTAAACTTACATTTTAATTCAGTGGGGCTTCAATTCATTTCTAGTAATTAATTATAATGCTTGAAATTTTTCTTGTTTATCTTTTGTATTAACTGTAATGAAAAAAATGAGCTCAGCCAAAATATTTTCACAAGCTGCATATTAAAGATCAAAGCTGTATGCAGCTTACAAGTTGCAGTTTGGCAACCCGTGTTGTAGGACATTGAAGGAGTCTCCTCTAAATTGGTATTACTCTTCTCAGTATAAGATCCGTTAAATCATAACAAATTGCCAGGAGAAAAACTCATATCAATTATAAAAAAATCTTTTTGACATCTAACTGTAATATCCATTTTATATACACAGTACAAAAAACCATTAGAAATTTATCAAGCTCGCAGAGTATAAAAACAAGACTACATAACGTTTTATTCATAATAAAACTTATTTCGGTTATTATAACAAACTTTCTTCCACACTAGTGTTAATACAAATGCAGAATGTCATTCCATCTTCACTGACATATTCCAGACTCTCAAGAGAGGCAACAATGGCAAACTCACTCGATTACGACAATGGTTGAACAAGAAAATTATAAAAAGTGCTGACTGCAGATAAGAACTACTGTAGCAAAAGGAAACCCCTAATCATTTTAGCTGGGAAATGTGGCAATCAATCAGATTCATGACAACATCCCTGAGGTATAAATAGCAAGGATTTAGATGACCCAACCACTTAAGGCAAAATAAGAGATGATGATTATCCACTTGTGAAAAGGAGAGTGTGTTAAGGAGAATTTTCTAAATGAATGATGATAGCATTGACTTGCTTATGGCTGCAAACAGATTCAGGAGGTTAAAGCACAGTGTGGACAAAAGCTCCTCCCTGACAAATTACAAAATTGGTTTGTAATTCCAGCATCTTCTTTGCAATATTCCCTCAAGAATATTGAAATAAGTGCACCTGAATGTAATAGTATATAGAAATGGAACACTTTTGCAATCTATTTTTTCCAACAAATAAAATTTCATAAACTCCAAACTCTAATGTGATAAAAACTAGATATACATCAAGTAACTTGAGACAACATTCTTACTTTTTGCTCCGTCAATGTTGTAAACCAGAAAAATTAGTAATCTGGCCCATTTTAACCTTATTGACCCTTAATATTAGGACCTTGAATAATTTCACACTGGTTTTTCATGAAAATAATGTTTTATTTACAATACAAAAATTAGTAAAAAACATGAGACCAAAATTAGTGTCCATTGCTAACCACTATTTTTCCCATTTTTTTTGGCAGTATTTAAATTCCGCATCGAAAAAACAAGTCATCTGCAGCAAACCAGAGGGTAGACCCAATTTTTAACATCTTCATAAGAACAAAAGTGCTACTCAGACAAGCTGTGTGCCACTGATTGGAACAAGTGATAATCAGACAGGGCAATTTCTGGTGAATACAGTGGGTGGGGTAGGACTTCCCATTTAAGCATTTCTAAGTAGGTTTTCACCAGTTTTACAACATATGGGCTAGTGTTGTCATGTAACAAAATCATCTTGTGTCTCTGCTCAGACAGTGGCCATTTTTTTTCATCAAAGCTTAGCTCAAGAGCATCATTTGCAGTTGATAGCAATCAACCATGATTGTTTCAGTTGGTTTAAGCAGCTCATAATAAATTAAACCCAACTGATTCCACCAAATGCAGAGCAGAAGCTTTGAAGCATAAATATTTGGATTTGTTGCTGAGGTTGAGGCATAGCCAAGCTTACCCTAGAATCTTCTATGCTTAAGGTTATTATCGTATATCAATTTTGTATCACCAGTCACAATACAATACAAAAAAACCTTTCTTTTTCTACTGTTGAAGCAGCTATTCACACACAAGACGCTATTCAATGTCTCTTGGCTTTAACTTGTACGGAACCCAATATCCATGTTTTTAATCATTCTTAATTCTTTCAAATGTTTCAAAACTCTTCAACTCCTAATGATTCTGCAAGCTCAGCTTGAGTCTGACATGAGTCTTCATGAAGTAATGCTTCCAATTTATTGTCTTCAAACTTTGTGGGGGCACCATTCTTTTTCTTCAACATCATAATCATTATTTTTTAAGTATCTAAACTAATTTCTGAATGTTTCTAACTGGAAATGGTTATCATAAGTCTCTGTATGCTTTAGCTGAAAATTTCTTTTGAGTAAAATAGTGCAGTAAAATTTCCCACAAATACACTTTCTTGGGCAGAAAGTCCGACACATTTAACAATATGAAAAAAAGTTGTTTACACTTCAACAAAACAACATACACAAAATTTCAAGCTTTTCATAGTACTTCCTTATAGATGTAGTATTCTGAAATTACATGCACACAGTTCTGGAGTTGCTATTACTTGCAAAACAGCAAGAACTTATTCAATGTCTTAACAGATTTCAGTTGATCCCTAGTCCTGACTAAATTGTTGAAAAATCTGAACATGTGATATTAGTGCAATTAAACTGATATATCTTAAAAACTGTTAAAAATAAAATGTTACAAGTTGATTTCATATGAAAGTAAATTGATTTATCTTTCAAACGATATTAAATTTATCTTCCTTGGTATTACTGGTTATGAGAGAGGGTTTTGGAAATTTATAAACTTTTAAATAATTGTTGATTTTTTCAGAATGTTGTCGGTAGCTTTTAGTTAATCATGTGAACAGTGTCATTACTGTATATTGAAATACAGCACTTTCATATGTTCTCCAGACTGTAAGCATGTGAAACTTCCAGCCTTAAAGGGTTAAATAGTTATCAAAAAAGACTGAACATTTTTATATGTACAAAACAGTTTTGAATTCAACAGAACTCAAAGGCATGAACTCATTTCTTTTCTCTACTCTCAGATATAATGAAGAGACTGTGCTCTCTTGCCACCTTCTTTTACATACCAGGGACTTTTATGATGTTGGCAATCATGGTTTTCCAGATTTTGTACATCTTTTATAGCTCTTGATAAATTTGATCTTTTTTTTATCTCTCCTAAACATGTCTTTGTCATATATTTACTTAAATAGTGTTTTATTTTATACCTTGAACCTGTCTTGTGAGTATTAAATTTTCTTAGCCCTTCTTCCTCATATGCCCTGGAAATTTCGATTCTCATTTTATCTGATGTCCAGTATAAGTACCATTTTTGGTTCCATTTTCTCTAAAACTTCTCACATGTTCAGTTCATGGTGCTCTAGGCAACCTTCTGTAAAACTACATGTTTGTTGCTTCAAACCTCTTCTTTATCCGTGATGATATTGTCCAGCCTCTACTGCTGTATAGGAAGATTTTTGCTTCTGCAATGACATTAAATTGTGCACTGCTATACTGCATGACAAATCTACAGGTTTCATCAAAGAAGGCTATTTCTTAATGTGTATAAAATATGTAGCCAAATGAAATGTCTATTTTATTTTTAGTGTTCTGATGTTCTGAACTATAGATTATTAGATTCTGAAACCATTTCTCCAAAAAAGACACTAATTGTTATCATCATCTTTACCTCATATTAATGCTAATTAAGCTTGAAAATGACCAGCCAACCACAACTGAATTTGCCTATTGCAATGAGAGAAACAAGCATTAAAGCCTCATGAAGATAAGAGAATGTTCAACAAACAGTAAATAACATTTTTAAAATCATTATTTTTTATACTTTTTTCAAGAGAAGTTTCATCAAATACACAAAGTGAAAATGAAAAGTGCCTCCAGTTATACTCAAACTCTATTTATCAAGCAATATTAATATTTTCACCAGCCATACAATCATGGCCAATACAGTTTAATTAAGTTTTCTTAGCATCACATCATTTACCTGCATTTGAAAAGTAAATGAGGTAATGTCTCTAGTTCTTTTGACATCTCTAATGATTTTGTGAAACTGAAAACTAAGAAATTTAAAAAAATGTTTAAAACAAAGTAGAGAGTGCTAGGTTGATATCCCTGCTCTTATGTGGCAATAAATGCTGAACTATCTCTCCACAAATGAGGAAAAACTTAAGGCAACAGCAGAATTCTGGAAAGTATGGACAGATTTAAAAAGTATTAAGGAAAGTGGCAACAGAAAGAACACTGGTAATCAAGATCAGGAAAGGATATTTCTTGGACACATAATGAAGAAAGAATGTTTACAAAATTTAACACTCATAGAGGATATTGAGGAAAAAAGAGATAGGGAAAGAGAGTGAGCCACTTACCAGATGGGATTGTGTAAGTGGATGGCAGAATTGAGGGTTGGGAGCCTTAGCAAAAGGTGAAAAACTTTAAAGAGCCACACAAGATAGAAAGTTGTGGAGAACCATGATCTACTATATACTGAAGGGATGTGGGAAATAGAAGGATGATTTCATAAAAGATGTGTGATTAGTATAACAGATATCATCACAGAAAGTAGAATCTAAAAGCAGTGATCAAATTGTGGGGACTCATTTTGTACTAATGACCTTAGAAAAACACTTCCCCAAAGAAAACACAGAACTTCAATGTATGCTTTCTTTCCCAAAAATGCATGGCAATTCTCAAATGTTAAGGAAAAGGAATCTGTGAAGCAATCTTGAGTAACTAAATCCTGAAAGGAAATTGTATTATGCACCACGTCCCTTAAGATGGCTAGATTCATGGCTCACCACAACTTAACAATCTTTTTAACTCTAAGCAATGTTTATTTTATTATTATTCCTCATCTGTCATCCATTTACACAAAATTTTGAGATAAGCTACACAATATTTCTCTCTGTCCTTCTTACGTTTAGAATATCCTGCATGAGTCAAATGATATTCTCCAAGACCTTTTTCATCTTATGTTGAAGAAATGTCATTTGTCCTTTTTCTATGAACAAGCAACCTATTTTTTTCATTTTCCTTAAATCTTCTTTATTGCTCAACAGCATCCTCTAGCAGTAAATCTCTACTATTTAAAGTTTCTTTTTCACCTGTGAAGAAATTGCCCAGTATCCATTGCCATATAGACTGATTATTATTATATATTGGTTCAGTACTATTTTGTTGATTTATAATTAAATTTTCCTGTTTTTAATACTTTAAGAGATATGTCAATATAAAAGAAATGCCATCATGACAATATTAATTGGTTAATACAAGGTTTATCTTTACCATTCTGACAACTTGAGTTTCAATGTGTCAATAGGATAACACATTGCATTTTTACAAAATACTCACATTACAAAAAGCAAAAGAAATAAAACTCCCAGAATCAGGCAAAATAAAGCTTTTTAGCAAATAAAATGTAGACATCTGAAATGTTTTTTATACTTTATCAATGTATCTCTGAAAAGATTCCAAATGCTAAATAAATATCTATCTATAAAATATATTTTGTGATAACGGACAAGTTTTGTTTGTTTTTTCAGAATGCCCATTCAATGCCCAACGAATCAATGAAATTAATTCTTTTTTCCCAATCTCTGAATTTATGACGTGTATCTAAATTAAACTCAATTAAAAATTGTTTCATTAACTCCATTTCTTAAAAGTATTCCATTTGGTTCAGAGATTGAGAACAAGAAACAATATAACAAAGACAGGAAATTGAATTTACAAAGCAAATAGTTATGAATAATGTCAAAACAAATGCAGATGTTGAATGTCTCACATCTTTTTTTATTTATTTGTTCCATATATTAAGATTAAATCTAATTTTCGAAGCAGCATTATTTTGGAGATCAATTTGCTAATGACCACAAATAAAAAAATATTTAAAAGGTTTTCCTCATCATCTATCTTTTGGGTTTCTCCACTCACAACAACTCAAATAGTATGTAATAATTACCAATAAAATAGAATATTGCTCAAACTGAAGAACTTTTCTTTTTTGAAATTTATGAGAAAATGCATTACCAATTTGTTTCAATTTTGTTCTTTCCTTTTATAAGTTTAGTTACTAACAGCAAAAGTACATTTTATAGCAACAGTTACCACTTGATCAAAGTTTATCAATGCTCCATTTAGGAATACCAGGCTTTGTAAATGTAATGAAAAATACTTTAAGACACTTTTAACACTGATTTCATTGTCTTATTGATAAGTATAGCATTGTAGCTGATGTAAAATCCCAGATACTCGTGACTATCATACCAAACATCATGGTCCTGTATCGGGGCTGGAAGGTCATTAGGCAGCTATTCTGTGTCATTTTATCAGTCAGTTGAGTGCCATACATGATACACACTTTGGGCGATCATGTCTCTTTCAAGACATGACTGACTGGGCAGAAGATTATCCCACAGTAGGTTGCCATTGCTTTCTGTGATAGACTGGTTGCCAGCCAAGGCTATAGAACCCAATCTGTCCTATTATTTAACCCATAACTGGAGGAAAGAGATGGATTAATACCTTTCCCAAAGGTATTTGTGCATAAGTGAATGCAATTAATTCAACTGGAATTCAAACTTGGCATCCCGATTTGTTGTTTTAAGTCAATATCCACTGCACCACAATGCACATGTCATTTAACAGCTGGTCAATATACTTAGTTGATGAGCAGCCAACATGTCTTACTTCATTGCCAGATATAAGTGATCTATTGTTCTGGACAATTTCTTGTTTTGAAAGTGTCTTGCAAAATGCATTCTGCATTCAAAAGGGGATAGTTCCACTGTTGTCCTGAAATTGTCACAATATTCAAATAATCAGCTATTGGTACCACAGACAAAACTTTTTGCATCCAAAAAATCTATATTAGTTTCTATGTTCACACATTTAACTCCATAAAACCACTGGCTAAACTTGTCTTAGTTGACATTGAATTGAAGAGCAACAGCTATTTTCATCCTGATTTCAAATTCAAACACTATTGTTTTGGGAAAATGTTATAACACACTTTCTAGCAATTTGAATATTAAGTTCTTAGAAATAGTTTAGACTGACTCCAACAGTGGTTTTAAGCTCAATTGGAGTTCTTATTTTAGGAACCTGGCCTAGTTCATTTGTGTTACCAGGGACATAATATTTACTCTTCAACATCCCCAATTTTCAGATTTCTTCTTATTGGTAAATATGTTATTTATTAGTATTCACTCCTTTCTCCTTCTGGTGAGTTTGTCATGGACTGATCATAGTATTTTTTATATTTTGGGTTAAACTCTAGCTTTTCTGTCAGTCAGTTAAGTGCCATACGTGATACACGCTTGGGTGATCATGTCTTGAAATAGACATGACTGACTGGGCAGAAGATTATCCCGCAGTAGGTTGCCATTGCTTTCTGCAGTAGACTGGTTGCCGACCAAGGCTATAAAACCCAATCTGTCCTGTTATTTAACCCATAACTGGAAGGAATAGACGGATTAATTCCTTTCCCAAGGGTATTTGCGCGTAAGTGAATGCAATGAATTCAGCTAGAATTCGAACTTGGCTCCCCAATTTCTCGTTCCGAGCCAATATCCATTGCACCACAACGACATTTCTTTTTTCTGGTAATCATATATTCAATAAATTCTTACAATGTTGATACATCAAAAGTATCATACAGTACTTGCATAGGTTCTTCCTTTCTTGCAAATCTTTCTTCAGTAAACCTTTTCTTTAAATCATTGCAATATCTTGTGTTTCCAATTTTTCATATATTTCATCCAAATAAGCTACTACAAAATCACAAGATGCAATCATGGTATACATAGCTTGTTAAAATATAAATGGAGGCACTTTTAACCCAAATGAAGTTTGCCGAACTTATACAATCCCTTGTACATATTTATAGTTGTTAAATCTGAACATTTTTTTAAACCTGTATTTGTAAATACGCTTCAGAAATGTCTAGCTTCAAAGAAATTTTCCAACATTTAACTTCACCAGAAATTTGCTCTGTACATGGTAATGAGCAGTTGTGGTGTTTTAAACACTTAGCCCTGTCAAAAAATCAACACAAATACAACCCTTGTTATTTTTTTTCTTTACATACACTGCTGGTGCTGCCCATTTTGAATGGTTAATTTTTTAAATTAGACCTATTTTATTCAAGTCTGTTTCATGTTTTGTTGACTTGATGTACCATTCACAGCATTGGACCATGTTTTGGTTTAAATACTGGCATCACCCTTCCCCCTACCACTTTGAATTTGGAAAACCAGCCCAATTCATCTGACAGAACATCCAAAAAACATCATTTCAATTCTTTCCTTAAATTTTCACGATATTTGTTTTTAAACTGGTCACTTGTCCACTTACATTTTTGCATTAAAAATTTATAGGTAAATCTTATGACTCAAATAATTCCATCCAGTTAATACTGAATATGCTTGTAGCATTTTTTAACAAATGAGCCCTAGCTTTCATGCACTTATTATGGACACTACAAGTCATTCTGCCAATAAAAAATTATTTCTCACCTGACATGCTACTAGCAACTTTTGAGGCCTCCTTAATATAGGTTTTCTGATTTCTTTCCATGGCTACATTGATTAATGGGATTTCGCTACCAATGACTAGTTGCATTTTTATATCCACATTAATAATTTTCACATACACAAATTTTCTTTGGGTATCTGTGGTTATTTTTATGTTGCAATGCTGTGCATGAATCTTTCTGTGCAAACTTTTTCTTGTTTTAGTTTTACAGTATGACTTTTTATGCCCTACATTTCTGCACTAGGAGCATTTTGAATTCTTGAAGGGACTGTTATCTTCAAGATATAATCTTCCATATCCGAAACATGGATTAATTTTTCCTTTTTTCACATTTTCCTTTTACTTGCATGTATGCACATTCTTTATCCTCAATTTCTTCGACATTGTTTCTCAGATTTAGAATTATATGACATTCATCTAATATTTCCTGTAGTCTAAGTCTATTATTTTGTTTAAAGTTTTATTAGAATTCTTGGTCATATTTCTGAAAATTAACCCTTTAAACCTTTCTAAAGTCAGTTTAATTAATTTGAATCTTTCAGAGCCCTTATTAATGATTCCATCATATGTAACAACTAGCTTCCAGCAGTTGCAATTTTCTAATAATACAGTAATGTATCTTCTCCATTTTGATTTTGTTTTATCTTCCTCGTTAAAAAGACAAACATGAAAATGCATATTCTCAGCTACATATATTGAATAACACTATTTAAAAGAAACTTAAATGATATGGTTTAAATTCCATTTGAATTTCACATGGGGATCCTCTTTAGTTCCAGAACCATTTTACACATATACATATTACATGCAAGTGAAATATACACTACCAGCCATAATTATTAGGCCACCCCAGTTTTTTTAAAGAAAATTATCTATTTCATACTATTTTTAGTATTTATTGCTAAATGAAAATAGAATGGTTCTTTTGTTATTATTTCTTTACAAAATTTTTCTAAGCAAGGAAGCAAAGATGAACTCATCTGAATCACCCTAAATTTTCTTCATTCTTTCATTGATGTAACTACAATATAGGTAATTATTAAATATTTATAAATTCATTTGATGCACATGTTATTGTGCAGTATTAACAGAAGAATCATTCTATTTTCATTTACAATTATTCACTTGGCAATAATTACTAAAACATAGTATGAAATATATGTTTTTGAAACATCTTTATGATCATCACTAATCTGTAAGTATGACTATATAAGCTGAAAATAACATTTAAAATAGCTAGTAGGCTAGACTTACAGTTCATAGTCTGTGAGCTGGATCATCACATGATGTCTCAGTCATGGATCTTTATAAGATTCTATCAAGTTCAATAGATATCTCTCTGAAATCAAACAATAACTTAAAAGAAAAAGTAAGTTTTCCTTCAAGAGAATATATTTTCAACAAACTAATTTTTATCATATTAAGAGTGTTTATACTGTATTATTTATTACAAACTCAAGCAACACAGCTTGTTTTCTTCATCCATAAATAACACTTATTTTTCTTTTAATTGTCCAAAACATGAACCAAAACTTGTCACAAGATTTCAACACAAGAGTTTTGAAAAGAAAAGCAACAGTTAGACTTTGCAAAGAGAGTAGGAGGGGAAAAAATGATGAACTAAGCATCTCATGAGATAGACTCTGATGACATTAATAACAAAGAGTCAGTTTATGGTAATGTGAATATGTATAAACAGGCTTAAAGAGTAAAGCTCAAAAAAGTATAGACAGATTTTACTGTTCACCAACTGGGAACAAATAATGTTTATTATTAATATATACACACACCTAGTAATATATGACTGAAGCATTACAGCCAAAAGGAATAAAACTTATATATATATATATATATATGAAAAATGGCAGCAGAATATTCTCCAAGACCTAATAAAAAATTTTAAATAATTCCAAGAAATAATGTTTCATATATTATTTAAGTTATTGATTCTGACTGAGAATTTCATTAACTTTTACCACATTATTTGGTAATTAGTCACCCCAAATACTTTTAATCTTGAAAGAAGCTTGAAACAGATATAGCACTCAAATACCAGTGTTCATCTGAAAGAATGTTTGCCAAAAAACTTCATAAACAATTCTGCCAAGTTTGATAAAAAATATTTTATGCAGATATTTTGATGAATTTTGACAGCTATTTTAAAGATTATGGAGCCATTTTAACATAAGGCAAAAAACCTTGCTTAATAGTTGAATATGAATACATAGAATGGACCTATGAGAAAACTAACTCTGGAAGTTTGGTGTCAGTGAGTGTTAGCTCCACATGCATCTCTGTTAAACAGTTCATCCACAAAACTAAATAACATCTCTTTCTGGCTGATTTTTTAAAATCTAACCAAACAGTAGACCTTTTGGGAATCCCTTCTTGATGAGGCCCCCAAAATATTCTGAACATTCCCTATATATATATATATATGTGTGTGTGTGTGTGTGTGTGTGTGTCACCATGTTTGAAATATAAGACAATCCTATGACTCTACATCCATACACTAAACAATCTTTATCTTCATTTAAAAGTAAAATAAAATTAACCCTGCATAATGGCTAAAAGTATAGTTGAAAGCACTTGGATAAATAAAATATTCAGGCAATTTAAAAATATTGGTGCTTGAGGATTTGTACTAAGCTTTTCAATTTCAATAATATCATCTAAAAGGGTAAAATTAATAAACTTTCAAAAGATTAAAAATACTCAAAACCTAGTAAGTACTGACAAGATTCATGCCAGGAACTATAATACAGACATTTCAGAGTGTTTGGGCATTAATATGAAGACAGATTTAGAAAGAGCTGGATGAGTCTAATGGTGAATACAAAGGTGTTTCAAGTAATCACTTGTGATGGTAATGTTATGCCTCCAGTCATCTTTGCATAGGAGCACCTCGACTTTGTTGTATAATGGTTAGCAAGCTTGTCTCACTGGAACCTATTACAACTAAGTCGTGAGTTCGATCCTCACTGGGTACCCCATATTTTCAGCCTTGTACCACATCTAAGCAGCACTTAGAAAATCAACTCATCTTTGCATAGGGCATCAGACTCAACACAGAGGCTTACATCAAGTGTTTTGAGAAATAATGTGCTGCTCCTGGTCCAGAGGGTGGCTGCTCAAACATCTATATCAAACAATAGGATTCTGTACCATGCCACACAAGTAGGAGAACCCATGGCTCTCAGACAATTTCTGCAACCACATCACACCTTACATCTAGCTAATTAACTCCCCAGATTGCAACTCCCTTGATTATTATATGTAGGGATCAATTGAGCAAGAGACTAACAAAATTTCTTATAATATCAAAGTTAAGATGTAGGAAAGAATTATGGAAGCATTCACCAACTTTAACAAGGAGAATGTCTAGAAGATTTGCAAGAGATTCCAAAGTTGTCTGGAAGCCATGGTTGAAGCCAATGGCAATTCACTTTTTAGTATTTGAAGATACTTTTGTGTAATTTTGGAAAATATATATCTGTTAAATAAGATCTCAGTGTTATTTTCATTTTTGCATAAATTAGATGACAATCAAACACTCTGTGTGTGTGTGTGTGTGTGTGTGTATGTATGTATGTATATATATATATATATATATATATATATTCTTATTATTTACACATATATATTTGTACATACCTTATTAGAAATTGGGCAGTATATATACCCTGCCCAATTTCTAATAAGGGATGTACAAATATAAATAATCTATCATCTTTGTTGAAGACAATTAACTCCCTAGCAGTACTTAAGAGTCATTGTAAATCACATATTTGTTTACATACTTGTAAAATATTTAACTGTTTTAATTTTTTATTTTTTTTACTGTGTTAAACATTATTTTTAACTTTGTAGCTGAATGTCTCAAATTGTAGTTATTTCTTTTGTGTATAAAATGTTAATCAAATGTATTTCTGTGATGCACTTGTAAAATTACTCTGTTCATCAATGCAGTAGATATCCCAACTCTTGTGAATGTGTTAGAAATAGGCATACTTGATTAATGAGTTAACACCTATTATATATATATATAAAAGAAAAAAGCTGTCAGAATGATTGAGTAATCCTTTATAGATTTAATCATAAAATTAAATTAAACACAACAAACAAATAAGAAACTGAATGAAAATTTAATAATTAGCACTGAGCACAAATCTCAATAACAGGCGAAGATGAGCAAAAATAAGAAAATAGTGTAAGAAAAGAGCAATGATGATAAAGACAAAGAAAAAGAATTTATAATTTTAAAAAGTAGAGTAAGAGAGTCTCATTAAGACTAGGAATTTTGATATTATTTCAGTCTTCCTTTTCCAATAAAGCAAAGAAACAGTATAAAATGAAAAGCAAAGAAAAAAAACATATTTACACATAGTTTTGTTGAAATATTAATGAAAAGCTACTTACTTTAATCACATAGTATGCCTGGCTTTTTGCTTCTTCTCCTTCAGGTGGAGCCATTGACATCATCAAGATATCATGGCTGTAAACAAGAAAAGAAACATTCAATGAAAAATAAATAAAAAATGGAAAAGAATAGATTTTTGTTCAGTTTTGATTTTCATTCAAATGAAGAGAATAATAAATACAGGTAAAAAAAAACCTGTAAAACTGATGCTTATCTCAGGTATGGAAAAAAATGATCAATTCTTAATCTTTGATTAAGGCCCAGTTTTACAAATGCAACCAAAGAGAAAACTGATTTACAGTTTGCCTACTAATAAAATAAAATTACAATAGCTAAGATACATGGCAAAGTAAATTTGATGCTCATGATATTAGTTTAAATCAATGTAATGTCCTTTTAAAATTTATATTAATTTAAACACTAAAACTTCTTTCAATTTTAAATGCAACTGTTAGGACATGCATGGCTCTGTGTGTGTGTGTGTATAATTCTTAAGGATTGTTTGATTTGTATTGTTATGGCTTAACAATACTATGCCTTATTTAAAGCTGGAAAGTTTTGAATTACAAGAATAATTCTTCTTTTTGCAAGTAAATATTACATTAACAATTTTTTAATAATAACATTGATTTTTTTCAGACACAAACCCTACTACAGCTGGAAAGGAAGAGATGGATTCATGCCTTTCAAAACTGCTATCCATTACAAGACAACATATCCAATTTCTAAGGAATTTTTTTTTCTAATCTAACATTATTTCTAATTACTTAAAAACTATATTTCAGTAGAGTTTGGATACACACTTCATTTTTTAACCAGCATGTAAGAAGATAGAAGCTTTCGAGTGCATTCTTTATAGTGGGGAATTGAAGCTTACTGGGCTGTGAAGCTCTCTATGGCCAAATAGTCTAAAGCATAACAGATCAGACAATGATCTCCCCTATAAAGAGGCAGCACATATTCAAATCTTACCAGAGGGTAGGTTTTCTTTAAGATTTTCAAATGCACAGTCAGGCAGATGTAATTCACATCTACTCAAACTTGTACATCTATTAGAATATATCATTTAATAATATGTGTGTGTGTGTGTGTGTGTTTGTATGTATATATATATATATATATATATATATATATATATTTTCATTTTTAAATGAGTTATTTTGCTACCATGGTTTCCACCATGAGTTGTTTCTTCAAAAACCACTCATGGTGGAAACCAAGGTAGCAAAATAACTCGTTTAAAAATGAAAAATTTTCAAAAGTTCTACAATATAATTGTATAGAACACTTTTTAATACAAATGTGTACTAGTCTAACCTTATTAGGACCAAAAACTGAGTATTAAACAATCAATATATATATATATATATATACACACACACACACACACACTACCAGACATAATTATTAGGCGAGTGTTTTAAAAAATGATGTATTTCATATGTTTTAGTATTTATTACCAAGTGAATAATTGTAAATAAAAATAGAATGGTTCTTTTGTTAATACTGCACAATAACATGTGCATCAAATGAATTTATAAATATTTAATAATTATCTACATTGCAGTTTTATTAATGAAAAAATAAAGAAAATTTAGGGTTATTTGGATGAGTTCATCTTTGCTTCCTTGCCTTGTAAAATTTTGCAAAGTAATAATAACACAAGAACCATTCTATTTTCATTTAGAATTATTCACTTCACAATAAATACTAAAAATAGTATGAAATAGATAATTTTCTTTAAAAAACTGGGGTGACCTAATAATTATGGCTAATAGTGTGTGTGTGTGTGTGTGTATATATATATATATGTGTGTGTGTGTGTGTATTTTATTTTAGTTTTTCCAAAAAATGTTTTTCAAGTGTACTAATTGCAATTGCTCTTTCTAGTATTGATGTGGGTTTCTGTTATATACCTACCTGTATACAGGAATGGAATGTTTCTATCCTCTTAAATATATGGACACTATTGAGTAGAGGAGAAGAGTAAAGGAGTTATTATACTGACTAGCAGTGTATCTACTTCATGCAGCATGTGAGTTTTGTACTTTCTGATATACTATTATTCCCAACCTGCATTTTGGTGATTACTCATGCAGTAACCTTTTAGAGTTAAAACAGTTTCATTACTAATCTTTGTTTCAGGTAGTTTAAAATGTCAGCCTCTTTAATGTGTCACCATTGTCCCTTCGAGTTAAATGTGGCATTTTACTTTTAGCATCTGCTGGAAGATTTCGTTTTATGTGGTTTCTGTTATTTGGTAAAGTTCTTTGTTTAAGATGTTCTATTCTATGGTATTTGATGAAGGACTTTTTTTTTTACTAACAAAAACAAAACATGACAATACAAGCTGATATATAAAAACTGATATACCACTCACCAACATATAAAAAATGCATGATACTTGAAAAAAATCATGATGCCTACCAGCACAAAAAGATGTGACAATCAAAATCTACCAAAAAATTACAATGTATACACATTGACAATCCTATTAGCACAAAATAAAACACTTTGATAATGTCTTGTGAAAGCAGAAAACACAAAGAAACTGGAAAATTGATGGTCAAGTTTTCCCTGGAAAGCAGAAAAATGGTCTCAAATTTAGAGAGATTAAATTTAAAAACTCTTTAACAAAGAAATTGATTTGGCTTTCAACCAAACTTGTATAAATGATCAATTGCATATGGCATGTGTCTGTGTGCATGTGAAAAATCTCAGCTCAGACTATTTCTCATGTGAAGAATTTTTATTACATTTTTTTCAGAAAAACAGTGTAAGAATTATCAGCAGAAGAAATGAAACTGACAAACCACTCCCTCATAACAATCTTAACAAATTAGTCACAACAAAAAAATGCTATTACACTTCTTATTCACATGAACCTTGGCCAGTCAATATATTTATGAATGAAAAAAATGCTGGCCGAAATGATCTAACATCATGTATTTTAGGAAAGGCTCTTTTTGTTTCAGTATCCTACATATGAACATTGATTTTCTTTATAAGAAAAAATTAATGCTGTTGTAGCAAATAATTGTATAGCAAAAATTAAGATCTGTTAAACAAATTCATGATAGTTTTTGACATAAATATGAAAAAGTGATAATGCCAGAGAATGCAACTATTTACTTTGGCATCATAAATTCTTACTTGAAAAATAACTCTTTTCATGATTTACTCATTTCATAGAGAGAATAACCTCTATTTAAAAGCTTTAAATGGGGCAAATAAGAGAGTTTTTTTTTTGTTTTTTTTTTAATCATTTCACCCCGAGCAAGGCGGAAACGCCACTGATGTGCAGGGGGTTACATAAATATAAAAAGATTAATTAGAAAAGAGTGAGGAGTACAAACTAGTTAGAAAGGAGCAATAGAAAGCTGAGAAAGCAGGTGCGATTACAGATACATAGGTGGAGAGAAAGGGAAGGTTATACAGGGGAGGGGAGAGAGCTAGAGGCCAATGGTTAGTAGATGAGTATTGACTTTGCATTTAAATTTCTGGAGGTTGTAGCCATCAGGAAAGCAAGAATACGGGAGTGAGTTCCACAGGCGGGAAGTGCGAGAGAGGAAGCTGCAGGAGTAGAATTGTCGTCTGCATTTGGCTAACCTGACTGTGAATGGGTGGGACCCAGTTGCCAGTCTGGTTGCACTAGTAAACACCTGTTGAGGAGGCATCAGTGACTTAAGCTCATCCGAGCAGAAGCCATGAAAGTATTTATAGAAGAGACAAAGGGAGGCCACATTTCGACGATGGGGAAGTGGCTGCAGTCGAGTCACCAGATCAGTACCTATCACATTGCAGACTCTCCTTTGGAGCTTGTCATAAAAACAAAGAAAATGTTTCTCTTGGTTTGCTAAAGATGTGTAATATTTTTACAACTTGTTATCACTTATTTTCCTTATCATAGTAAGAACAAATGATTAAGATCAAAGTCAAGATAAAAGAAGAATTCCTCAACATGGTCAAAACTATTCAAGTCACATAAATGTGATGGAAGTTTTTGCTTTTAGTCATTTAAATTATACAAAAATGGAAATAGTTCTGACATCTCATTTTAACAGATATAATTACCAAAATTATAATTACCAAAATTACACAAAAATAATTTGAAATAGTAAAGAGTAAATTAATTATAATTAATCCCGACCCAGCAGCTCAGATACAGTCACTTTCTCATGCAATGTGGCTTCACTGTGTCTCTTCTACAAATACTTTCACGGCTTCTGCTCTGATGAACTGAGCTCACTGGTGTCCCCTATATATAAATTTACTTGAGCCACAAGATTAACAACTAGGTCCCACCCTTTTACTGTGAAACCAATAAATTGTAAATGAAAATTCTAATCCACCAGCTTCTTTTCTCGCACTTCCTGCCTGTGGAATTCTCTTCCATTTATTGCTTCCCCAACAGCTACAATCTCCAAGAATTTAAAAGTCAATAGTCATCTCCTATCTCACTAACCTACATCATCTCTCTCATGTTAGTTTCTCCATCCACTCCACTCTCATCAGTATTCTCATCCTTCTCTTACCCACTTGCTGACACCCCCTCTAACCTGTCACTCTTTCCCATAACTTTCCTCATATGTAACCTCCTGCAAAACAGTGGCAGTAAAATGCCTTGCTTGGGGCGATATGATTATAAAAAATTCAATAAAATAACCATTGGCTTAAAAAAAGGCCTCTAGATGACTTTGTAATCTCCAACAACTTTTCTAGATAGCCACCTTGTTTAAATTAGTAAATGTTGCCATAATCCTTGCCTTCTATTCATCTTTGGTCTTAAAAAAGGTGTTTTGTTGGTCAGGCTGTCAATTGTGCCAAAATATAATAATTAAGGAGGGTTGCAGTCTGGGGAGTTAGGTGGCCATATATATGGGGTGATGTGGTTGTAGAAATTGTCTGACAGCCATGTCAAGGTTCTTCTGCATGTGTGACATGGTACCATGTTGTGTTGCCAGACATAGGTGTTCCAGCAGCCATTCTCAGGGCAGCATCACCTCCTCAAGGCACTTGATGTAGGCCTCCATTTTGAGTGAAAGCCCACTAGTGAGCCCTCAAAACACCTTGGTAATCACTATTAGATGCATCTCTTTCCAAATTTTCTGCCTTGTCCTTACATTGAACCCAAACTCTGATTGTTTATATTAGAGATTCTGATACAAATACCACACAGTATATGCAGTACAGAACACCATTCACAAATTTCTAATAAAATGAATTGCATTATGGTGCTCTTTTTCTCACCATCAGTGTCCAACTGACTTCACTATATTGTGCAGTTGACAAAAACAAACTGCATGCAGACACAAAAGTAAAAATATAAAGTGGCGACAATTTACTCATCGCACCCTGTACATTATTCATAAAGCTGAAACTCAAACTAAATTTTTGCTGAAAATTTTATTTCATTTTATTTTCAGGTAATCCAAAAATAATGTTCTTAAAAATCAGTACATGATAGAATTTTTAAACAGCGGTATTAATAACTGGTTTGAGCTTCATTAAAATAACAAATGACAGAGTAATCTCTAAAATCATACCATCTAAAAATATATTGTTTCTAATAAATATTTTTTGTTTTTTGTCCTTGTAGCCAAAAAATTAATTTTGATTTTAATTAGCAAAAGCTTACAGGCTTACATTAATTTGAATGTTAGTTGGGAATATTTATTTTATTTTTAAAAAATAAAAAAAACATTTTCAACACAGTTTCCAGAAATAGACATATATAAAACATCATAACATATTTAATAAAAAATTCCTAATAAAAATTCATATTACAGGCATATATATCTTACAAGGACATGTTAATAAAACAAATGGATAATTTAGATATAAAAATCTATAATTATTCTTTTCTTGATTATCATTCTTAACAAAACAACAAGTTTAAATTTTTTCTAAATTTGTATGAAAAATGCAACACAGAAATCAAAAGGCCTATTGAAATAGCGAAAGGTAACTTTCAAACTAAGTATTAAGAAACAGAAAAATTTCATTAGACTCAAAAGTGCCTCACTACAATGTCATATCAACCTTCATATATGGCCATGAAGATGAAATCTGAAGCAGCAAAGATGTACTTCTACAGAAAGATGCCGAGAGAACCACGGATGGAACATGTGAGTAATATAGGAGTTTTAAGGAAAATGAAAAGAAAAATGACAAAGAGATCATTAAATTCCTAGAATATACAAGGAAAGGAGGTCTGAAAAGTTTGGCAGTCACAGAACATACTGAAAACAAGAGGGACAGAGGGAAACAAATGTAACCTATTGTTGTGGCCTGTTAGGGCCAGGAAGGAAGACATGAAAAGAAGGTAGGTATATTGAACCAGTGTATTGGAATAAGAGAACATATATACAAAATAACAGTGTTATTAGTCAGCAGATAGAAGTGTCCATCCAAACTGTTATGTTACACTGCATCTCGGCTGCCTCCTAGGATATCTCACAGGTTAGTATTTATGAAGGAGGAAGAGTTCATTTCAATGTAAATAGGGCACCATAACACCTAACAAACTTGTATAAATTAATGACAGAAAATGGAATGGAAGGGACAGTAAGATGACAAACATTACTTAGGGATGAAAAGGATAGGAATGCATTAGACATGGCATAGAGAAGAAGAAGAAATACTTATGCCTACATGTGTCATTTAATACAAAGCATCATCATCTATTGAATTCAAATGTTTGCTTTTTAAAAGAGAGAGAGAAATAATTATTACTTCTGTTAAAATTACAAACTCTGTCCCTTAATATCTAAACTTATTTATATATGGAACTTTGTGTGTGTCCGTTACCTATGGACTCCGAAATGGCTGAACCGGTTTTCATGAAAAAAAACACAGTTGTACTATAAGCGTCTCTGAGTGTTCTTAGCTAGGTTTTGCATTGAGGTACCCCCAATAAATATCGAAAATCGATAATTAAAAAAATCGGGTTATAGAAGGAGTGGTCCGATTTTAATCAAATTTGATACACTCATAAACAAAGACATAAGAAACGATATTCAGAAGTTTCAAGGTTGCAGTTCTTACAATAGTGCAGAAAGTCAATAATATGTATATATAAAAGGCAAGATGTTTGTGTGTGTATCTGTTTATCTGCCTGTCTGTATTTTTTTTAGCCCTTTTAGTTTTTCCTTCGGGTTTGGCTCTAAGTAGGTATAATTGTAGTTCTTAGTCTCAGCCATGATACCATTTACTCAGAGGACTTATTTAGCCTTCAAAATTCAGTTTACAACAAAAAAAATTATTTGATATTGATACCAGGAAATCAAAATTTGACTTACATTTATTTTTTTTTCAGTCTATGGTTTCACTTTAACTGGAAACAACTATTGCTTTTTAGTCTTTCGTGCCAACGTTCAAAGAGTCTGAGCTCCAGGACCATGGATTAGTTTTAAAGCTTTCATTACACCCAAGTAATGCTGGGCTATACTGCTAGTTAACACTAATTACATTGTTCAGACTGTTGTCCTCATCTTTATTGTCATATTCACAATGTTTTGGCTGTTGTATACTCCGGCCTTCTTCAGATGATATACATTAGAATTCTAAATAAAACCATTTATTTAGTCCACTGGGGTAGATTGCCTTCTCATCTATTTCCATTTAGTAAATCAACTCTTCAAGTTATTTTTTTTTTTGTTCACCAATGATGTGGCCATGTTTTGAACACATATCTCTTTGGACCAAGTCACTAGATTACTTCAATTAATACTTTTATCCACTGGATCAAGTGAATGAATGTTTGGGGCTTTTAGACCAAGTGACTTAGTAATTATTTATTTGTCAGAGCTCATATTGTAATTTTTTGTTGTTTTCTTTTTGTACAATGGCCAAAACCTTGTGAATTTGACAATAAAAATTAGAACAATAGTTTAGACAATATAAATAGTACAAATAGTTACAATATCTCATCTCAGAAATATAGACAGATGCTGTTCCTTAATAGTTGGGACATTTCATATTAGAAAAATAACTATTATGCAAAAGAGGTAGTATATTTATGAAACATGAAAGCTATTTCAGTACCCTTTACAAACTTATTGGTCAGTAAGAAAAAATAGTTTAGTCATGTTTATGTAATTTTTAAGATTTACCAAACTTTTATACAGAAAAGCAATCACATAATGTGTTAACAATACCATACTGTTGCCTTTTTGCCAAGATTTTACTACAAAAAATCCCTGTTAATGCACAAGCTTGAATTAGTTGAACTGGAAGCAGAAATAAGATCAAACGCGTAATGTGCTTGAAGTTCAAGTGAACTTTGACACTCTCAAAACACACAAAATTATCAATAATCAGTCACAAAGATTGGTGATCTTTAATGTTGTGATAATATCATAAGAGAGTGAGTGTTTCATCTTTGATATGAACTCTCATAGCTTTGCTACAAGGAAAACTTTATGACTGTCGACAGACTTATATATTCCTTTCATAAGGGTAACTAAAAGAGAAAAAAATATCCAACCATAAACTTTATGTCCAACACCCTGGTGCAAAACAATTTGACAAAATGTTATCAAGAACAAATACTCAAACAATAAATTTCCTCTACAAATCTATTGTACATTTCAGAATAAATTTGTCACATACAACCAAATCCTATTCTATTCTCAGTTTCTTTCATGAACATAAAAGGCCAAGATAGTTTATTATACTTTCAAGTTGCTACAATAATGGCCTGACATCTTACACAAGATCATCTTCTTGGTAGATTTATCAGATAAAAAATATTTCAAAATTATTGGCATCTTCTGTTACTTTGTAAGACATTGAAATGTTTCTCTCATCTTTAAAAGATATATTTCTTTTTTATTTCTTTCTTGCACAGAGCTGATATTCTTTATTATAAAGTTAAGAATATTTTTGCACATGGTAACTTAATGCCACTTTTCTATAGCCAAAATTAATGTTTTGTTGTGATAAAAAAATAAACAGTGCCTGCTTTTCAGAAAAGCATTTTCATGTATAAGATCCATACATTTGAAATTAGTTTTAAGGAAATAGAATGTCAGAACACTAAATCACTGTGGCTATTTAGATAATATAAAGCAGGAAATGAAGAGGTTAAATATTAATACTTGAGGTGTATGTGAAACGAGGTTGGAGAACAAAGATTTTTTCACTGATAAACAAAGTATCATGTAAGCAGGTGGAGAGTAAAATAAAAGAGGAGTAGGATTTATATTTGATCAAGACATGGAAAAATATATTTTAGGATAGTCCCAATCATCTGAAAGAATTCTTGTAGTTAAACTGAAAGGAAAGCTTTTAACATATCCAATATAGTTGTATATGCACCAACAGTACAAAGCACAGAAAAGGAAACTGAAATGTTTTACTGTACAAAAGCTCTATGCAAATTGCAGTAAATTACAATTGTCATAGAGTTCTGAATGCCAAAGTAGAGAAATGGTTAAATAGTTGGCAACTTCAGAATAGGAACTTGTAAGTGCAGAAAAATATTGTTTATATCAAATGATCAGATAGTAGCCAATATTTATTTCAAGAAAACTCAAGATGTATAAGGACATGGAAAAGAAAAAAACAAATAAAATTGACAACATAACAATAAGAGATTCAGGAATGTACATGACAAAACATAAAAAGTCAACTGCAGTAGCTACTGCCTTCCAGCGATATGTAACCTTAGTGTGAAACTGAAGAGTGCCATGGTAGTACCCAAGTTGCAATATGACAAACTTCTGAATGACACAAATTTTAAAAAGGGGTATATGTAACGTGTTAAAAGCAGCTACAATGAACTAAAGGAGAATGGAAATTCAAAGTGGGACACTTCAAGAGAGGTTTGACTGACATCAGCAAACAAGATAATCCAAATGAAAAGAAGACAAGGAAAGAAAGAACAGATGACGGATAAAATTCTTAACATGATAAAAAGGAAAATAAAAACAATGCCAAAGTATGGCACAGAATATAAGACACTGCACAAAGAAATCAGGAATATATACAGGCAGGAAAAAGATTAATAGCCCAACAAAAAAGATAGAATGAGTATTACAGATAAAGCAGATATGCTTAAAAGAATAAGGGAATTAACAGGACAACAGATATGCTCATCAACAAGATGCAAAAAATCTAAGACTACTAATCATAGAAAAAGAAAAATGCACCAGAGATGGAACTGACATTTTGGAGAACTCTTTCATGACAAAAGAGGATAACCCACAATACACAAACATAAAGAATTAGAAATATTAAAATCAGCAATGGCCAAATTGAACAGGAACACAAAGCAGCAGAATCAAATGAAATTGTAATGCAGATGCTGGAAGCTTTAAATGATAAATATACAACAATGGTGATATACCAAAAGATCTAAATAGTTCAATTTTTAAAGCTCTGCCTAAAAAGCCAGGTGGTAACAAATGCAAACTACATCAGACAAACAGCCACTTTACAACACTTATCTTCCAAACTATGATCACCAGAGCACATAGCAGCATTAGACTGTACAGTTTTATTTAAGACACCAGAACAAAGAATGCAATCTTTATGCACAAAATGATATGAAAAAGAAAAATATCAATGGAAAAAGATGTATACCTATGTTTTATAGATTGTGCAAAAACATTTGATAAATTACATCACAAAGAACTGTAGAAACTGCTTGGTAAGCTTGATATATTTGGGAAAGATATTAGAATAATCCAGAACATGTACTGAGAGCCAACTGCCTGCATCCAAACAGAAAGTCACTTATGTGGTTATACAAAAATAAAAATGGGTGAAATTAATATGGATCTTTGCACCAGACTTATGCAAACTTAACCCTCTAGGGCCATTCGTATCATATTTGATACAGTATGAAAACAAGCCTTGAAAGAAATATTTTCCTGAAAAATTTTTTAAGAGAAATATTTTATAAATTTCAAATGAAAGCAGTACTGACTGCTCAGTCAATGAATACCAAATGTTTCCTTATAGGGAAATACTGTATCAAATATGATACGAATGGCCCTAGAGGGTTAATAGTAAAGCAATCCTGAGAGTTTTAACAGTTCTACCAGGATTCACTATTGATAGGTACAATCTTAACAACTTCAAATATGCAGATGGAACAATATTGATAGAAACACAGACAGGAAACTACAGGAATTCTTACAGAAGTTAGTAAGTGAAAGAAAGAAAACATCAATTGAAAGAAGAGATGTATGGCTATCAGCAAAACTAACAGCCCAACATGCAAATTACAAATATAATAAAATTATTCCAGAATAAAGCAATTAAAACAGTTTAAATCTCAAGGGAGTGTTTTAACAGAGGGCAGATGATGCAACAGCAAGATCTAAATATCTACTGGAATAGCAAAGTGCCTTCCAAAAATTAAGCAAAGTAACAAGAAATACAAAAATTTAATTTGAAACAAAGAATAGCATACTCAATTGTTCTGTAATATTAGTTCTCCTATATGGCAGTAAATGTTTTTTTTACAAATGAGACTTAAGGAAACAGAAATGTGGTTCTACAGAAGGATTCTGAGAATACCATGGACTGAACATGGAAGCAATGACAAAGTTTTCAAGAAAATGGAAAGAAAAAAAGACACTTAGACTTAGCACCAGAAAGTGACAATTGAAATTACTAGAGCACAATGAGGAAAAAGGGTCTAGAAAATTTGACACTCACAAGATATATTGAAGGAAAGAGGGACTGAGGAAAGCAGCAACTTTTGTAAAATGAGCTTTTATAAATGGTTGGCAAAACTGGAAACAAGGATTAAGAGAGATAGCAAAATGATAAACTTTGTTAGGATCAACAAAGATTTTGGGGATCAACAAAGATTTTGGGGATCCATGAGCATTCACCTCCTGATAGAGCATGACATATGAAAGAAGAATGTCATTCTAGCCAACAGCTTAAATATTTCTGAACAAATTTGGTGCTGAAAGTCATGATCCAATGAAACTGGCATTTTTGGTCAATGCTTGCAGCAGTTTGTGATGTTACCTTAAACTAACCCCATCGTAGCTTATATTAGTGCAATTAATCCATACATCAAGGTACGTGAAATATTTATTATTTACTAATTCTACATCATGGATTTTTATGAAGGATTCAGTATATTTACTGTCACTGATTTCATTACAATTCCAGATCATAGTCTCTGATTTTGGAAAGATTTATCTTTTCTTTTTTTTCATCTGGAGTTTTACTTCTCGAATACTTGGCAGAGGATGTTATATTTTTGGTTCAAGATCATTCTTATCTGATTAGTGCATATGTCATTGGCATAGCCTTCCTTATCTTCTGTATAGTAGAATCAGAAAAGAAAGCACGAATGCTGGTTTCTATATAACCGATTCATTTGGGATACAGTAAGGAATGTTTAAGTAATCAGTGCAGATCTCCTTATATAAATATATTCTTGTATATGGGCAGAGCATAGTCCAGGAAGGTTTCCCAAAGAAGGGCTAGATTAGGACTCTCATTTCTTTTTCTTTGTAATCCAGATTTAGAATATTTTGGTATTGGGGCCCTCAGCGGATTCTGATGGACTAAAAGAGAAAGTCACAATTGATGTAGTCAACATGCTGTGACATCAACATAGCAGGTATACAATTTTCTATTGGCGAGATAAGCAATTTCTTGGAGTTGTTTTCTGAAATATATACCATCATTAAGCACATTACTAGAGTAAAAGCCAGACTGGGTTTAAGGAAAAATCTAAAATACATTAATGTAAAGTCACAATTGATGTAGTCAACATGCTGTGACATCAACATAGCAGGTATACAATTTTCTATTGGAGAGGTAAGCAATTTCTTATATACAATTTTCTATTGGCAAGATAAGCAATTTCTTGGAGTTGTTTTCTGAAATATATACCATCATTAAGCACATTACTAGAGTAAAAGCCAGACTGGGTTTAAGGAAAAATCTAAAATACATTAATGTATCTTGTTATTAAAAGACATACATATTAGGTGTATTAACTACATTATCGTATGAAATTTTTATTTTAATAACTTGATCTTAGCTGAAATATTTTTTCTCATTTATCAACCAGCAACTATCAAATAGGTACATTTTAACTGATAGAAATTTTATCTGGTCACAAGCTATAGCATCTGTCAGTTTACAAAAAAATTAAGTAGAATCATCTGTCATCATATATTTTTCACATGATGAATTTGTAACATCATGAGATACTGCTATTATCATAAAAAAATTTGTTACAATTTATATTAATAAATTTTAACAAATTTAACTGAATATAAAATCTCTGACTTTATACATATAGAGGTGATCAGCTATCTCACCTGAAATCATGCTTCAAAAATTGTTTTTAATGCCTTGTCTTATCTAAGCAAAAGCAATCAGGGTTTTCAACCACAAACTTTTCTGTTATCTGTGAATTACCATGACTTTTTAAAAAATATAGTTGGATTACTCTCTTCTCCATTGTTTGAATTCACAGTTGTTTTTCTAGCTGATTGACAGCAACCCAAGGCTAGATAGGCCAGTCTACCCTGCTGTTTAGTTTACAACATAGAAGAGAAGAGATGATTCCATCTCTTTTCTAATAGCCTTTGTGTGAAAGGAAATGCAAACAACTCAGCTATAATTTTAACCCAGCTCATTAACTTCAATTTCTATGCTAAAAAAGCCCAATAAAGTAATTACATTGCTGTTGTCCTGCGGCCTCAGCCAAAATAGAACTCACTACACCCCTCCAGTATTCCCTGTGTATTTGGAAACCTGGCACAGTTTATAGCAAAATTCATAATCTTGTCAAATAGCTGAATACTTGATACTTCACCAGGACTACCAAGGGTGTTTGTATTGTGACACCAACACTGGATGGATTGCCTCCAAGCCCCATCCTGTTATTTAACCCATAACTGGAGGGAAGTGACAGATTAATACCTTTCCCAATGCTTAAGTGAATGCAGGGTACTCAACTGGAATTCAAACTCGGCTCACCAGTTTCTCTTTCCAAGCCGACATCCACTGCACTACAATACATCACTGAACGTTTACGATTCTTAACTGCAAGCTGTTATACAGCTGGTCATCCATGCACACATACAAACAGTTAATGTTCCTCCCTTTCTATCATTTTAATCTCACTGCAGCATCCATACCCAATGATGTAACATTAGATGCACAACTTTTAGTGTCATTTTTTTGAAAATGTTGTAAATCTCTCTTTAGGTTTTTTAAAGGTTTTTCTTGCTTCTGCAATAAAAGTCAACTCTTGTTTACAGAGAGAGAAGAAATTTAAAAGCCAGAAAAGTTGATTAAAAAAAACTGAAGTTTGTGTTTAAACGTTAGTCTATCTTCTTGCTTACCACAGAAAAGTCATTTTCATACAAGTTGGTCACTGACTCTAAAAATTCATTATTAAAAAAAAAACAACAAAAAAGCCTTCAATCACACAAGGTCATGCGCTTGAAAATTGTAGTGTGGAATGCTTCAGAGATGCTTCATTTGCCAACATGCCTGGGAGTGATTCACAGGGAGAATTTGTAATCTTTCTTAAATGGCATCTGGAAAAATCATTAGCAGAGCTTAAATACAGCTCCAGTATTGAACTAAATTTAACTAGCAGGGGTGCCAAGTTTTCTGCTACTGATTTAAATGCAATTAGCTTCTATGTTGATCTAACACACTAGTCACTTTTTCTCTTTTCAAGCTTCAAGCATAACTCTCTACTGATTGCAGCTGATAATTTTTCTATAGGAAATTCATTAGAGTTGAGTTCTGTGAACAACTAAAATTGGCTCTCTGCAACAATTGTCCATGCCAGCAAAGAGAGTGACATTCAAGGTGGCGATGCAGTATTTTCCAAAAGAAATGACCGTCACCAGTGGCATTGACCAGTCATAGGCCATAATGTAAAGCAAATTATAGTGAGGCATGAAGACATTTATGTGCAAGTAAATGAATGTTGTTTGGCATGTGCCTCAACACAAAAAAAAATGAACAGAAGAAAAATAAAGAATCTCAAAGTGCCCCGAATAATGATCCCTACAACAAAGAATTAAGTAATTATAAGTATTAAATAGTGAGGAAGACGATCTCACTCTCAACTTTTGCACTTAATAGCAGAGCATAGTTCCAATCTACACTCTGCTACCGAATGTAAGAGCAAATACAAAATCCCCAAAAAAGGTAAAAGCAAATTCTCTTCAGGGTGCCTTTATGATGTTGGTAATCATGGCTCTCCACAATTTCTTGTCCTTTGAAGCTCTTAATGTCTTTTGACTTTTTACCATCTCTTCTAAACCCTACTCTGCAATCCATTCCCTCAAGTTCACCAGATACATTGTGTGTTGTTTTCTTCCATGGATGTCATATTCTCCAAACTTGTCACCTTCATATTATTTCTTGTTTCACCCAACACAGCACTCTGGTCAGAATTTCCAACAAGTTCAAAATGTTTCTGAAAAAATAGTTTGCTCTTTCAACTGCTCCACAAAATACCTGACTCTTTTTGCCATGATTTATATTTTGTCAAATTAAACCAAAACAAATACAGTATTGCTGCTGTACACGGAATGAGGCAGCTCACTTCTCACTTTGCAGTCTTGAAAGAATTCAAAATTGCTTATGCAGTCTTACGGAGGAAGGGAAGTTTATTTAGCACTCTGCAGCCTCTTGCGAGCAGATGTAGTATCACACATCTTTTGCTACCCTATTGCTATTTCTATGGCAAATGTTTAAATGAATTTTATTCTTTAGTTCCAACAGATCAGATTTTGACAGCTAAGATACATTATACTGCATCAATAGAGTCAAATAAACATTATTTTATTCATAATTTGAATGAAAGAAATTCTACTTAGCTTTATCCCAAGAATTGCTAGTTTGTGTAATAGACTCTTGCATAAATGTTTCCCTAAATATTATTGTCTGAACCTATTTAAGTCAATAATTAATTGTTATCTAACCTCCTTATCTTTATAATCTTAATTCCCTACCATTTACTCTTTCATTCATATCACACACCTGATTCATCATTGTCATTTTAACAGTAATCCTCTATCTTGAGTGGCTCTCAAACTCTGTATTGGGTGAATTTTAAGAAAAAATAAAAACAATCAGAACTTTTCTTTATGATGGAATATAACAGTTAAAATGGAAAGTAGTAAAAGGTCTTAGAAAACCAAGAAAATATTGTAGTGGTTGAATAATGAAGTTATGAATTTATAAAAATAACAGATTTTGTCAAAACAGTACATGAACATTTTCTGTAGGGGCTAATGCATTTGTCTTCTGCCTTTGAAAGCTATTAACATGAGAATTACTACTAGAATTCAAATTATTCTCTACAGAACATTGCACATTTCTTTGTGCATAGTGGTAGTCTTAGCACAGCTCTTTGTCCTTTGTGACAACAGGGTTTTCTGTTTCTTACCTCTCCAGTTATTCTCTATTTATATTTTATCTGTACTTTATAGACTACACAAAGGCATTTGACAAAGTACACCACAAAGATTGTTCAAGATATTCAACAACCTTGACATTATTGAAAAAGACATTCAGATAATCAAGAAGCTTTCTTGGCAACAAACTGCTTGCGAACAGATGAGAAATGAATTCAGCAGGTATACAAAAATAGAAAAGGGCATAAGACAAAGATGTGTTTTCTCACCTGATCTATTCAAGTTATACATCAAAACAATTCTGACAGAAATAAAATCCTTGCCAGAATTCATCATTGGTGGCAACAATCTCAACAATGCAAGATACACAGATGTTATGATGCTGATAGCAGACACAGAAAACAAAAATGCAGAACCTCCTACAGAAGGTAGCTAAAGAAAGCAAGAAGAAAGGACTGAGCATAAACTTCAAGAAAACTAAATGTATGGTCATCAGCAAAAATAAGACCCTAAAATGACAACTACAGGTTAGAGAAACTAAAATAAAACAAGTAAAGAAACTTAAATACCTGGGAAGCATTCTGACAAAGGATGGAAAGTGCAACATTCAGATCTGAAGATGTAATCACATGGCCAAAGATGCATTTCAAAAGCTAACCAGAGTACTAAGACACAGAAAAGAGTGCTGAACTGATGTGTGATATCTGTCCTTCTGTATGGCAGTGAATGTTGGACAATCTCCCCAAGGATGAAGGAGAGGCCTTAGGCAACATGAGCAATGATGAGGTGTTGAAAAGGATGTAAACGAGAAGAAAACTCATGTTTAACATCAGGAAAAGACAGATGAGGACCTACAGAATCTAATACTAACAAGACAAATAGAGGGAAAGAAAAACAAAAAGCAGCACAAGACACATTTAATAAACCCAAGCAAAAGGATGGCTGATCAAAGTTTGGGAGAGATACCAACAGGAAAAACAGTGAGAGTGACAAGAGACAGGGCCAAGAGGAAGTTCATGATCACCTACATTCAGAAGGGACACAGCACATGAAGAAGAACATACTCACCTATTAATTTGCATATGATACTACACCTCCATGAACCAGAGAGGTCATACACTCATTCTTTTACTACTCTTGATTATTTTGTATTGTATTGTTCTTTCTCTTGTCTTTCTTGTTTTCTCTTTAATGCTGATCTTGGTCTATCTTCATTTTCTTCTTCATATTTATTTGTCTTTACATTCCAACATTCTTTCATTTCCTGCTCTGTTCCACTTTTGTAACTTTCTTCTTCATCCTACTCTTCCATTTCCACATCATTCAGCTCATTTCTGCTTCTAAACTGATCTGCATGTGCCAGTATATACTATATTGTCCCTTTTTGTCAAGTATAGCTGTTCTGTGTTCTTTTTGTACAAGAAAATTTGCTTTTTCTAGACTCACCTTTTTATTCTTTCTATACCATACCTTTTCTTTCATTGAAAAGGACAGTTAAGGAGCTATGATTTGTCTTCCCATTAATGCCAAAGGCTCAGTTTCTTACCCACATGTGGAATGGATGTGTAAATGTGAAGCATTTTTGTTAAATATGCTTCTATGTTTTTATTAAGTGGTGAGATTGTTTACAATCTCATTTTCACCATTTGTTCCATTCTTTTGGCACTGCCATGAGATTGTTTACAAGCTCATTTTCACCATTTGTTCCATTTCTTTTTGGCACTGCTGCTGAATTGTTTACAATCTCATTTTCACCATTGTTCCATTCTTTTGGCACTGCCATGGGGTATTTACAATCTCATTTTCACCATTGTTCCATTCTTTTGGCTGCCGTAGGTGTTTACAATCTCATTTTTACCATTTGTTCCATTCTTTTGGCACTGCCATGAGATTGTTTACAATCTCATTTTCACCATTTGTTCCATTCTTTTTGGCACTGCCATGAGATTGTTTACAAGCTCATTTTCACCATTTGTTCCATTCTTTTGGCACTGCCATGAGATTGTTTACAAGCTCATTTCTGTTGTTCCATTCTTTTGGCACTGCCATGAGATTGTTTACAAGCTCATTTTCACCATTGTTCCATTCTTTTGGCACTGCCATGAGATTGTTTACAAGCTCATTTTCACCATTTGTTCCATTCTTTTGGCACTGCCATGAGATTGTTTACAAGCTTTCATTTTCACCATTTGTTCCATTCTTTTGGCTGTATGATTGTTTACAAGCTCATTTTCACCATTTGTTCCCATTCTTTTGGCACCTATGAGATTGTTTACAAGCTCATTTTCACCATTGTTCCATTCTTTTGGCACTGCCATGAGATTGTTTACAAGCTCATTTTCACCATTTGTTCCATTCTTTTGGCACTGCCATGAGATTGTTTACAAGCTCATTTTCCATTTGTTCCATTCTTTTGGCACTGCCATGAGATTGTTTACAAGCTCATTTTCACCATTGTTCATTCTTTTTTGGCACTGCCATGAGATTGTTTACAAGCTCATTTTCACCATTTGTTCATTCTTTTGGCACTGCCCATGAAGTTGTTTACAAGCTCATTTTCACCATTTATTTCCATTCTTTTGGCACTGCCATGAGATTGTTTACAGCTCATTTCACCATTGTTCCATTCTTTTGGCACTGTATGAGATTGTTTACAAGCTCATTTTCACCATTTGTTCCATTCTTTGGCACTGCCATGAGATTGTTTACAAGCTCATTTTCACCATTTGTTCCATTCTTTTGGCACTGCCATGAGATTGTTTACAAGCTCATTTTCACCATTTAATTTCCATTCTTTTGGCACTGCCATGAGATTGTTTACAAGCTCATTTTCTACATTGTTCATTCTTTTGGCACTGCCATGAGATTGTTTACAAGCTCATTTTCTGTTCCATTCTTTTGGCACTGCCATGAGATTGTTTACAAGCTCATTTTCACCATTTGTTCCATTCTTTTGGCACTGCCATGAGATTGTTTACAAGCTCATTTTCACCATTTGTTCCATTCTTTTGGCACTGCCATGAGATTGTTTACAAGCTCATTTTCACCATTATATTCCATTCTTTTGGCACTGCCATGAGATTGTTTACAATCTCATTTTCACCATTTGTTCCATTCTTTTGGCACTGCCATATGATTGTTTACAATCTCATTTTCACCATTTGTTCCATTCTTTTTGGCACTGCCATGAGATTGTTTACAATGTATTTTTCACCATTTGTTCCATTCTTTTGGCACTGCCATAGGATTATTTTACAATCTCATTTTCACCATTGTTCCATTCTTTTGGCACTGCCATGAGATTGTTTACAATCTCATTTCTGTTATTTCCATTTCTTTTGGCACTGCCATGAGATTGTTTACAATCTCATTTCTGTTGTTCCATTCTTTTGGCACTGCCATGAGATTGTTACAATCTCATTTTCACCATTTGTTCCATTCTTTTGGCACTGCCATGAGATTGTTTACAATCTCATTTCCTGTTGTTCATTCTTTTTAACTCTGCAAGTTGTTTACAATCTCATTTTCACCATTGTTCCATTCTTTTGGCACTGTTGTAAAAGTTGTTTACAAATCTCATTTCCTCATTGTTCCATTCTTTTGGCTGCCATGAAGTTGTTTACAATCTCATTTTCACCATTTATTCCATTCTTTTGGCACTGCCATGAGATTGTTTACAATCTCATTTCTGTTGTTCCATTCTTTTGGCACTGCCATGAGATTGTTTACAATCTCATTTTCACCATTTGTTCCATTCTTTAGCTGCCATGAGATTGTTTACAATCTCATTTCCTCATTGTTCCATTCTTTTGGCACTGCCATGAGTTGTTTGCAATCTCATTTTCACCATTGTTCCATTCTTTTGGCACCCATCAGTTGTTTACAATCTCATTTTTCACTTATTGTTCAATTCTTTGGCATATGCAGGTTGTTTTGTACTTTCTGCATTGTTTTCACCCTTTTTGAGCTGCATGAATGTTCTACAAATTGTTTTACATTCTTTTGCCTTTGCCATGAGTTGTTTACAATCTCCAATTTTCTCATTGTTCCATTCTTTTGGCACTGCCATGAGATTGTTTACAATCTCATTTTCACCATTGTTCCATTCTTTTGGCACTGCCATGAGATTGTTTACAATCTCATTTTCACCATTGTTCCATTCTTTTGGCACTGCCATGGGAATTCATTTACAATCTCATTTTCACCATTGTTCATTCTTTTGGCACTGCCATGAGATTGTTTACAATCTCATTTTCACCATTGTTCCATTCTTTTGGCACCGTAAATTGTTTGCAATCTCCATTTTCTCATTGTTCCATTCTTTTGGCACTGCCATGAGATTGTTTACAATCTCATTTTCACCATTGTTCCATTCTTTGGCACTGCCATCAGATTGTTTACAATCTCTGTTTTCACCATTGTTCCATTCTTTTGGCACTGCCGAGATTGTTTACAATCTCATTTTCACCATTTGTTCCATTCTTTTGGCACTGCCATGAGATTGTTGCAATCTCATTTTCA
Organism: Ascarosepion bandense; assembly: GCA_037127315.1. Classification (NCBI taxonomy): domain Eukaryota; kingdom Metazoa; phylum Mollusca; class Cephalopoda; order Sepiida; family Sepiidae; genus Ascarosepion; species Ascarosepion bandense. Next base: position 363,141 of record JBBBDQ010001543.1, read on the forward strand.
CCATTGTTCCATTCTTTGGCACTGCCATAAGTTATTTTTAATCTGTTTTCACCATTTCCATTCTTTTGGCACTGCCATGAGATTGTTTACAATCTCATTTTCACCATTGTTCCATTCTTTTGGCACTGCCATGAGATTGTTTACAATCTCATTTTCACCATTGTTCCATTCTTTTGGCACTGCCATGAGATTGTTTACAATCCTGTTCACCATTTGTTCCATTCTTTTGGCATATATAAGTTGTTTACAATCTGCATTTTCTCTTGTTCCATTCTTTTGGCACTTTCTGTAAGTTATTTGTCTAATTTTCACCATTGTTCCATTCTTTTGGCACTGCCATGAGATTGTTTACAATCTCATTTTCACCATTTGTTCATTCTTGGCACTGCCATGAGATTGTTTACAATCTCATTTTCACCATTTGTTCCATTCTTTTGTGCTGCCATGAGATTGTTTACAATCTCATTTTACTGTCATTTCCATTTCTTTTGGCACTGCCATGGGGTGTTTACAATCTCATTTTCACCATTGTTCCATTCTTTGGCACTGCCATGAGATTGTTTACAATCTCATTTTCACCATTGTTCCATTCTTTTAGCTGCATGAGATTGCACACAATCTCATTTCCTCATTTGTTCCATTCTTTTGGCACCTGTAAATTTGTTTACAATCTGTTTTACTGTTGTTCCATTCTTTTGGCACTGCCATGAGATTGTTTACAATCTCATTTTCACCATTTGTTCATTCTTTTGGCACTGCCATGGATGCTTTTAATCATTTTCACCATTGTTCCATTCTTTTGGCACTGCCTTATGAGATTGTTTACAATCTCATTTTCACCATTTGTTCCATTCTTTTGGCACTGCCAATGAAGTTGTTTACAAATCTCATTTTCACCATTGTTCATTCTTTTTAGCTGCATGTGAGATTGTTTTATGATCTCATTTTCACCATTTGTTCCATTCTTTTGGCACTGCCATAAGATTGTTTACAATCTCATTTTCACCATTGTTCCATTCCACTGGCACCATGGGGTGTTTACAATCTCATTTTCACCATTTGTTCCATTCTTTTGGCACTGCCATGAGATTGTTTACAATCTCATTTTCACCATTTGTTCCATTCTTTTTTAGCTGCCATGAGATTGTTTACAATCTCATTTTCACCATTGTTCCATTCTTTTGGCACTGCCATGGTGTTACAATCTCATTTTCACCATTTGTTCCATTCTTTTGGCACTGCCATGAGATTGTTTACAATCTCATTTCACCATTGTTCCATTCTTTTGGCACTGCCATGAGATTGTTTGCAATCTCATTTTCACCATTTGTTCCATTCTTTTGGCACTGCCATGAGATTGTTTACAATCTCATTTTCACCATTTGTTCCATTCTTTTGGCACTGCCATGAGATTGTTTACAATCTCCATTTTCACCATTTTGTTCCATTCTTTTGGCACTGCCATAAGGATTGTTTACAATCTCATTTTCACCATTTGTTCCATTCTTTTGGCACTGCCATGAGATTGTTTACAATCTCATTTTCACCATTTGTTCCATTCTTTTGGCACTGCCATGAGATTGTTTACAATCTCATTTTCACCATTTGTTCCATTCTTTTGGCACTGCCATGAGATTGTTTACAATCTCATTTTCACCATTTGTTCCATTCTTTTGGCACTGCCATGAGATTGTTTACAATCTCATTTTCACCATTTGTTCCATTCTTTTGGCACTGCCATGAGATTGTTTACAATCTCATTTTCCATATTATTTCCATTCTTTTGGCACTGCCATGAGATTGTTTACAATCTCATTGCCATTTATTCCATTCTTTTGGCACTGCCATCAGATTGTTTTTTACAATCTCATTTCTGTATTGTTCCATTCTTTTGGCACTGCCATCAGAGATTGTTTACAATCTCATTTTCACCATGTTCCATTCTTTTGGCACTGCCATGAGATTGTTTACAATCTCATTTCTACATTGTTCCATTCTTTTGGCACTGCGGCCTTAGAGATTGTTTACAATCTCATTTTCACCATTGTTCCATTCTTTTGGCACTGCCATAGATTGTTTACAATCTCATTTTCTGTTGTTCCATTCTTTTGGCACTGCCATGGGGTGGTACAATCTCTTATTTTCACCATTGTTCCATTCTTTTGGCACTGCCATGGGGATTGTTTACAATGTCAGTACCTGTTGTTCATTCTTTTGGCACTGCCATGAGATTGTTTTGATCATTTTCACCATTGTTCCATTCTTTTGGCACTGTGTAAAAGTTGTTTACAATCTCATTTTCACCATTGTTCCATTCTTTTGGCACTGCCATGAGATTGTTTACAATCTCATTTTCACTGTTGTTCATTCTTTTGGCACTGCCATGGATTGTTTACAATCTCATTTTCCTGTTGTTCCATTCTTTTGGCACTGCCATGAGATTGTTTACAATCTCATTTTCACCATTTGTTCCATTCTTTTGGCTGCCATGAAGTTGTTTACAATCTCATTTTCTCATTGTTCCATTCTTTTAGCTGCTGTAAGTTGTTTACAATCTCATTTTCACCATTTGTTCCATTCTTTTGGCACTGCCATGAGATTGTTTACAATCTCTATTTTCTGTTGTTCCATTCTTTTGGCACTGCCATGAGATTGTTTACAATCTCATTTTCACCATTATTCCCATTCTTTTGTTTTGCCATGAGATTGTTCCACAATCTCATTTTCACCATTTGTTCCATTCTTTTGGCACTGCATATGAGATTGTTTACAATCTCATTTTCACCATTTGTTCCATTCTTTTGGCTACTGCCATGAGATTGTTTACAATCTCATTTTCACATTTGTTCCATTCTTTTGGCACTGCCATCAGAGATTTCATTTACAATCTCATTTTCACCATTGTTCCATTCTTTTGGCACTGCCATGAGATTGTTTACAATCTCATTTTCACCATTTGTTCCATTCTTTTGGCACTGCCATGAGATTGTTTACAATCTCATTTTCACCATTGTTCCATTCTTTTGGCACTGCCATGAGATTGTTTACAATCTCATTTTCACCATTGTTCATTCTTTTGGCACTGCCATGAGATTGTTTTACAATCATTTTCACCATTGTTCAGGCTTCTTTTGGCACTGCCATGAGATTGTTTACAATCTCATTTTCACCATTGTTCCATTCTTTTGGCACTGCTGTAAGTTGTTACAATCTCATTTTCACCATTTGTTCCATTCTTTTGGCACTGCCATGGATTGTTTACAATCTCATTTTCACCATTGTTCCATTCTTTTTGGCACTGCCATGAAGTTGTTTACAATCTCATTTTCACCATTTGTTCCATTCTTTTGGCACTGCCATGAGATTGTTTACAATCTCATTTTCTACATTGTTCATTCTTTTGGCACTGCCATGAGATTGTTTACAATCTCATTTTCACCATTTTCATTCCCATTCTTTTGGCATATACATGAGATTATTTACAATCTCATTTTCATAATTTCCATTCTTTTGGCACTGCCATGAGATTGTTTACAATCTCATTTTCACCATTTTGTTCCATTCTTTTGGCATATATGAGATTGTTTACAATCTCATTTTCACCATTTGTTCCATTCTTTTGGCACTGCCATGAGATTGTTTACAATCTCATTTTCACCATTGTTCCATTCTTTTGGCACTGCCATGAGGTTGTTTGCAATCTCATTTTCTGTTGTTCCATTCTTTTAGCTGCCATGAGATTGTTTACAATCTCCATTTTCACCATTTGTTCCATTCTTTTGGCACTGCCATGGGGTGTTTACAATCTCATTTTCACCATTTGTTCCATTCTTTGGCACTGCCATGAGATTGTTTACAATCTCATTTTCACCATTTTGTTCCATTCTTTTGGCACTGCCATGAGATTGTTTACAATCTCATTTCTATTGTTCCATTCTTTTGGCACTGCCATGGGATTGTTTACAATCTCATTTTCACCATTTGTTCCATTCTTTTGGCACTGCCATCAAGTTGTTTACAATCTCATTTTCACCATTTGTTCCATTCTTTTGGCACTGCCATGAAGTTGTTTACAATCTCATTTTCTGCATTTGTTCAATCTTTTGGCACTGCCATGAGATTGTAGGTAATATAGTAGTGTATGCAGGGATGCATCCAATTTGTTTTAACCACTCTCGTTTTCATTGCAAAATTTGGGTGCACTGTCAGTGACTATTGTCTAGGGTACTCCATTCCTTGAGAACATAGTTCTTAGTATTTTCTTTATTATGGTGACTTTTATGTCTTTTACTGACAACTTCTGGCCATCCTGAATATGTGTCCACTAATACTAAGAATAATCTTCTTTCTTTGATATGTGCGTAATCCATGCAGACCCTAACCTATATGAGTGAATTTTTGCTTGCTTCAAGTTTTTATTCCCTGCATATGTTGGGCATCTTTTAATGTATTCCCCTATGTCTTTTGAATATCCTGGTCACCAAGCTTTTAACTTTAGTCTTCTTTGCATTGCTCTTATATCACAATGTACATCATCATGAACTCCTTTAATATGTCCCTTCTCAGTATTTGTGGAGCTACTATCACATCTCCATTGCATATTATACTTTTTCTATGCTTAGTTTGGGCTTTGTTCCCTTAAAATGTCGCTTTACCATTGAACAATTGCTCCATATATTATTTTTTATTCTCTCTGCTATTCCACTTAATATTGGGTTTTACCTTGTTTCTAATTCGAATCTATTTAGAGGAAGAACATTTGTTTCCACCCAGTGTATTATTTCATCTTTAGTATTTTTTTTTTATGTTTCATTCTTGAACTGTAATCTTGATAAAGCAATCTACATGACAAATAGCATCCCCTTTTATGTACACTATGTCAAAGCAAATGCCATAATTTTTTATTGCCCATCTTAAAATTCTTGACAATGTGACTTTTGGCAATTTTTTTTTTATATAAATATAAATTCTAATGGTTTGTGGTCCAATTTTAACAAAAAGTTTTTCCTATCAAAAAGTTTTTTGCCCTTTCCATGCTCCATACAATTGCTAGCACTTCTTTTTCATTATTCAAGCAGTTAGTTTCTGCTGACATTAACCTTCTTGATATGTACATGATTGGGTGTTCTTCTTGTGATAAAACTGCAGCAATCACCATTTCACTTGCGTCAGTGGTTAATGAAATTTCTTTTTGTGGATCAAAATCTTTTATTATTGGTTTGTTTGTCAGAATATTCTTTAGTGTTTAAAAGTGATAGTTTGCTTTTGTGTTCAGTCAAATTTATTGTTTTTGTTCTTTTTTTTTTTTTTTTTTTTTTGCAAATGGCTTTATCATGTCTCTGTATCTTGGGATATATTTACTATAAAAATTTATCAACCCCAAAAAGGATTCTAATTTTTTTTATTTGTTAGAGCAGCTATTTCTGTTATTTTCCTTGTTAGTCTATCATGAGGTGATATGCCTTCTTTTAATATTTGAAATCTTCTAACAGTCAAAATGACATTTATCTTTGTTTTTAGTCAAGCCTGCTTTTTTAATCTCATTAAAACTTACTGTTTTATATTTTAATTCTTCTTTATTTCTTGCCTCTTTTTATTGTCCTTGTATATTATGATATTTTTTATTTTTCCTAATAAAACTCTTTCAATTGGTTTTTGAAAAATATGCTTGGAGGTTTTTATCCCAAACAGTAGACTAGTCCATCTTAATCAGCCTATAGTGTTGTTTATCATGGTTATTTCCTTGAATTTCTCATCAATTTCTATTTGATTATATGTTGACTTGAGATCAATTTTTGCAAAGTACTCCATTTTTGCTAACTCCTGTCTTGCAGTTTCAATATTTGGCAAAGGAAATGATTCTGAATATATTTGGTAATTTACCCCTATCTTTTAATCACCACTAATCCTTAAATCTCCATCAGGTAATCTCTTTATTGATACTATTGGTGATGCCTTATTATTATTACCTTGAATTACTCTATCTATACCTTGTTGTATCATTTTCTTTTTTTTGTTTGGTTGGTTGGGGTTTATGGCACATCGACATCTGTGGGTCATTTAATGCCAAATCATTTATTGCATCACATCTTTTTGGTCCATTATCCCAAGATTATTTCTTCAAACATTCGTTGGGTCAAATCAGTTTTTCTTAAATTATCCATTGGTTTGGGTCAAGTTACTTTAAAATATTCATTGTATTAAGTCTTGCTCTTTGCATCATATATATATATATATATATATATATCTTTGGGTTTGGTTAGTGTTATATTTTTTTGTATAAATTTACTTTTTTCAGAAAGACTATAATAGTATTGGGGTTTGTTTTTGTAAATAGTTCTTTCAGACTGTTGGCATTGTAGTAAGTCTGACTGATATGGTTTCTTTTTTTTCTTTTTTTTGGAGTTGGGGGCTTCTACCAAAGGTAGGATATGAATTGGAACTTTTCTTGTCTCTATATACTTTGGATGATAATTTTTCTTTAGTTCAATGCTTGCTTTATAGCCTTTCAACAATCCTATTTCATTTCCTTCTGCTTCCATGTAATTAAATAATCTTGCTGTATCTACTTTTAATACATCAATCCCTAATAATCTGTGATCTTTTTTGCATGCTACAACTGTAATGGGAATTATTTCAAAATGCTTGTCAGTTTCAAAATTGTCTTGAAATGTACCCATTGTTTTTATGGTTGTTCCAGCAAATTGTTTTAACTGTACACTGTTTTTTTAAATTTTAGTCATCCTAATTTTATAAAGAATTTTTTTGAAAGAATCAGTTCACCTTCTATCATCATTTTCAGTGATCCCCATTTTTCAAATTCCCAATACTTTGCTCATTTTTTCAATCTATGTAAGTATTGTATAATGGACTCATTTAGTATTTGTCTTGTTTCTAAAAACTTGGTTCTTTCAGCAATTACCAATATTTTTGTTGGTCTTATGTTCTTTTTTATAATTTTCACAATTTTTTTAAATATTTCTTCTAATTCACTCAGGTAACACATTTTTAAAGTTTTCTTCACAGCTTCACACCCAAATCTCGCAAGAAATAAATTAGTTATTTCATTTTCTCCTCCATCAGTCTATGTGTCTCTTACTTTTTTATTCTTGTAAATGCAGTAAAAGTTCTTATCCATGCTTCTATGTGTTCTGGATCATCCAGCAAATTTAAAGATTCTATCGGCGATGCCATTGTTATGTTTCACATTTGTTTGTGTGTAGTGGTAGTCATAGCACAGCTCTCCGTGTCCTTTATGATGACAAGGTTTTCTGTTTCTTACCTCTCCAGTTATTCTCTATACTTGTCCATTAATTTACATATGATACTACAGAACATTCAGTTAACTTTTAACCAGCTTTTACACATTTCCCAAGTTCATTTTCTTGCTGTAAATTCAGAATATTGAAGAATTTTGTTTCCCACTGAAATCATTGTCTCCCAGTTTGATGTATGATCTTTACTTCCAGATTCTATGTTCAGAATAAACTTAACCTTTTCATAAGCATTGCCAAGATTATCAACTGTATAAGTTTGAACAGATTTTCAATTATGCCAGTTAATGAAACAATTGAACCAATTGAGTCTGATTTTGATATTATGAAGCACATATTACAACTAATCCTGATCATACAAGAAAAATTTTTTTGTTACCTAAAGGCAATCTCTGTACCTTTTTACTGTACAAGAGTTATCTCCCTTGCAGATGGTAGTGCTGTGTCTGTTATGATAGCAATTTACTCTTCCTAGATATTTGCAATGCTAGTAGGTAAAAAAACAACTTCATGAAAGAGCAGAGCACAACAACAATAATAATAATTCCTAATAAATATATTTAAAGATTTTCAAGTAATTGTCATATTTAGCTAAATACATTGTCATTTTTGACAGTATGGTTAAGCTATATTTAAATAAAGATGATAAATAAACATTAAATTAAAATAGTTCACAAATTTGAAGATAATCTTCATAACTGTTTCTTGAGTAAGGTTCATGTTCTTTCAAATACAGAAACAATTTAGACATTGCATGCATGTTTTGGAAAAAAACTATCATTTATTTCTGTTATTACAATTATAAATAGTGTTCGACCTAAGTTTTTCTTAACAACAAAAGGCTAACACCACAGAAAGAACCCATTAACCATCTCATATAACCTGTCAAATTTTGTTGAAAAGATGCAAATAAGTCTAACATTTTTGTAGTTTTAAAAAGTAGTATTAAGCTTTTCTCAAATAACAAGTAAATCATAAAAAACGATCAAATAGCAATTCTCCTTTGAGTCCCATCAATGATAAATGCAATGAAATATGCATGAATGTTACAAAGATAACAAGTAGGCCTTTGAATCAAGAGGGAACTACATACTATCAAAAAAGGCACCAAGACGTTTTTCATTTGACTTTGCATAAAAGAAATTGTATTTCAGCATTTGCAAGTAAAACAAACCCATCATTATGCACAGCTCTTCAATAATTATCAACAGGAAGTCTGCAGATGGCTTTTTAAGATTTTTGCAAAGATGCAGAATTTTTAATTTTTGCTAATTCAGATTTTTCAAATACTCCTGTGGAAATTAAGAAAATACAAAATTTTTTTTTCTTTATTTCAATGTTTTATTAAGTTCTCCATCAGAGAAAGATTGACCAAAACCCAGGATCCTTTTAAGTAGAGCATGTTGTGCACAAGTTTAAAGGAGAAATTATAAAAGAAATTGGTCACATTATTACAGGTAACATGCACTTAAAAAATTTAAGCCTGAATGGAAGATTTAGTCATTTTCATTATAATTTGTATCCTTCATAATGGTTGATTTTTAGGAATTACGACATAAATTCTTTATTTTTTTATTTTTAATCGTATCGCCCCGAGCAAGGCGGTAACACCACTGATGTGCAGAGGGCTACATAATAGTGAAAAGATTGGAAAAGAGAAAGCCAGAAACCACATCCTAAACAGGGGATGAGCCTCTTAACCTGTTCAATAGACATGGGTGGAGTGTGAACCAGGTGATAGATCTATCTACTCCAATTGAAAAAAAAAACAAAGTGAGAAGATTGGAAAAGAGAAAGCTGGAAACCACATCCTAAACAGGGAACAAGGGATGAGCCTCTTAACCTGTTCAATAGACGTGGGTGGAGTGTGAACCAGGCGGTAAATAGGTCTATCTACTCCAATTGAAAAAAAAAACATGCTAGTAAAGGTCCAGTCAAGAGATTTCTGCTAAAATCAAAAAAAGAATTAAAGAAAACCAATTAAACATGAAAAGCTTAAAATTTAAAATTAGGCTGAAGAAAAAAAAAACTTACTTTAAGAATATTTCAAATAAAAGATTCTCAACTCAACACGAGGATCTTTTTTTGTTTTGACATTAAAGGAACAATGTTTCATCAGGTAGTTAACGCTATTTTAAAAATAGTATTTGCTAACTAATTTATCATAAACACTCAGATCTATTTCTATATTGAGCATTGTTTTAAATTAATGTTTTGAACGTTGTTAATATTTTCTTCGTTCCTTATACATTTGGATATATAAAATTACTAAGTTTTAACTTAGTATAAGTCGAAAATGGCTGAATTAAAAAATTAACGGACTTCAAAATTCTTTCCTTGGAAGAGGAGAATAACAAAAATTTCAAACTATGTTTATCGAACGACCTTTAAACAACCGAGCAATTTAGTATAATTCTCCCAATAATAACAATTGTTAATTTCTGGAAATAATTTATTGTTGTTTATGACATAATAATGCATGGGTAATTTTACTCAATCTATAAAAATAAAATTACTTTCAGTTTAAAAGCAAACTGGATATAAAATGTGGTGTTTACTCAAAGTTACATAATGAAATTAAAATTAATAGAAAATATTCAAAAAATGTGACTGAAAAGTTGAATGGATTGAAAGAGTTAAGAATTTTAAAATATCCAGCCAACTGTTTTATTTACCTGTTCCAAGCACTATAAATGTATAAAAGGGAGATTCTATTTAGCAATTGAATTCTAGTAGCTGAAATCCTATAATTAATTTTTAGAAACTTACATTATCTTAGCATCTCTAAAATGGTTATTATTCAAATGAATAATGAACTGAAATACTGAAAAATACTCCTAAAATATAGAATACCCACTATAAATATTAAAAACAAAATGATTTCAGACTTATCACAAGAAAAGAAACTTCTTTAATTTTGATGATAACAATATTTCTAAGTGTGGTTTAAACAACTGAGCTTTTTGTACTGTTGATCCTGATACCATGAGATTTTGGCAGATCTATTTTACAGCCATCTACATGTGTATAATTTTAAAAAAGGAGGATTTTTTCTTTACCTCATTTATGACGACAAAAAATATACCAATTGAATCATTTTACTCTAAAATATACAGAGGGGTGGGGTTTCAATTGCTTAGAGATTGAAAAAATTACTCTGTATCAGTTATAATCCATGTTACATATGGAGAGTTGAATAGTACCATTTGAGTATTTTCATGTTTCTGAAATAAGCCAACAGAATTGGTATATTCATAACCCTTTTCTGAGACCATAAAAATGCCATGATCAAAACAAACTAAGTCTTTTTCTAATATTTATGAATCCTACACTTGTAGAAATCTATAGAATAAATTAGCCAAAATGCAGCATCATTAATACAAATTTTGGGAGGAAGTCAGTCAGAAAATATTTTGATAAATCCAAAACTAAAGCTGAAAATGATCAGAATAAAAACATTATTTCTTCCATACTTTTCTTCATTTTTACAAACACTGGTTGCAAAATATTCATAATTTAATAAAAATCTAAGAGTGGGGTATAGTAAACAAATAATGATGTAAATAATCACAGACAATTTGGATAACATTTTTTTTTTTTAATCACATCACCCCCAAGCAAGGCGGTAAGGCCACAGGTGTGCAGGGGGCTACGTAAGAGTGAATAGATTGGAAAAGAGAAAGCCAGAAACCACGTCCTAAGCAGGGAACAAGGGATGAGCCTCTACACCTGTTCAATAGACGTGGGTGGAGTATGAACTGGGCGATAGTTCAGTCTATCTACTCCAATTAAAAGAAAAAAATACAAAAGAAAAGTGAAAAGATTGGAAAAGAGAGAGTTGGAAACCACATCCTAAACAGGGAACAAGGGATGAGCCTCTACACATGTTCAATAGACGTGGGTGGAGTGTGAACCGGGCAATAGTTCAGTCTATCTACTCCAATTGAAAACAATAAAAATAAAAAATAAAAGTGAAAAGATTGGAGTGGAGTGTGAACCAGGCGATGGTTCAGTCCATCTACTCCAATTGAAAAAAAAGAAAAAAGAAAAGAAAAGTGAAAAGATTGGAAAAGAGAAAGCCTGAAACCACATCCTAAACAGGGAACATTTTTTGTGATGAAATCATGGATAGAATTAATAAAAATTTATTATAATAAGAAAACAAAACAAACAATAATCACTGACCATAATGATTAAATAATCAACCAGAAATATCTTAAAGTTTTTAGATGTATTGCATCATAAAGAACAAATTACAGTTGTCTAAAAAAAAGGCAAGGTGAGAAACACAGTATTGAAACAGAATTGAATGAATAGTCAAATTCACAACATTACTTCCAGCTTTTTAAGAAAACAAAATAAACTTTGGCAATTTATGAAATTATTGCAAATTCTCAATATTATAACGAAGCACAGTAGTTCAAATAATCAATGAGCCAACAATGATTCAAAACTTTGCATCACAAAGCAATAGAATTAAACAATAGACAGAAATGTCATAAATCTAAATTCTGTAAAATAAAGACTAATAGAATGAATATTTGAATTATCATGACTAAAAAGAAAAAATAGAGCTTTTTCACAAACTATTGCAAAAATGTCAGAAACTTTGATTGCAATATTCTAATCAAAATGTCAGAGACCCAAATTAAAGCAAACAGGTTCAATATTTCAAATACTTAAAATTTTGAATGATTCACGACGTCAATTTACAAAAATTTTTAAAGATCATTTTTCACACAAAAGATGGCCAGTAAAACTGATTGGCCTCAAGTTTTTCTTTTACCAGAGTGAATTGACAAAATGGCTGCCTAAATATGATCAGATTTACCATTTTATTTTCAAAATACCACATATATAACAGATAACAAAAACTTACCAAAAGTCTCATCATAAGTAAAACTTAACTAACAAATTTGACTTGAATTATTTACAAATATAGTATTACTGTTAAAAATAGAAATGAATGACTAGAGAACAATCCTCTAGAGTATCTCAATCAGTAATATTTAACAATATAGAGAATAAAAAGAAAAATTTATATTTTTACTGAGAAATATATAAAGTTTGTGATTCCAATATTTTGTGAATAATAACCAAATAGTTATCAGAATACAATGAGATGAATACAATTGATGAGAGTAACAAATCAAATATTAACACCAGGAATAAGGACTTTTGATTTCAGGCTCCAAAAACCGGTTCAGTACATACTTAAGTATCAGGAAGCACAAAAGCTTTTCAAGTAAACTTGACTGGCTTTTACAGAAGCAGCCTGTCAGTTTGACATATTGTCGAACAGAATATCTGACAAAATGGCTTTATAAGTTGGACGTCTTCCACAAACCATTGGTAACTTAGTTGACTACTTAATCATGAAAATATGCATGCCGCCAGAGAATATAAAAACTTTTTTGCCGCATCAAACCCAGGAAGCAAGTTGAAATGAATGCAGAGTGGTAGCATCCTCTGGCAAGAAATCAACATGTATATAATTCTACACCAGCAACAAGTGGGATTCTTAGAGGGAAAAATGATATTTTATGAATGGAAGTTATGGTGAGATGAACTTGTTCTTATGGGTGAAATATGAAGGCTATTAATCGGTGATATCAATACAACACACCATTTGTACTTTGACTCACAGAAGAGCATCATGGAGAAGGCCCAAGATTTCACTTCTGCAGACGCAAAGAAACTGTCATATAAAACAATATATTGCTCTCTCTAAGGCATAAACTTTCTACAACTTGACATGACTAAATCAAACATGCTTGCATACAATGCTATGTTTCATTAAAAAAAGTCTAAAATAAAAAACAGTTTTGAAATTTACCATAGTACTATATCTTTAATTCTTTTATAAATTTTTTGCTTTAAATTTCAGAAATGCAGGTAGAGTTATTATTATCAGCACCAAAGTGAAATTGACAAACCAGGTCCAGACTCCATCCTAGTTTGTTGCACTCACTTTACACTAAAGTTCTTGAAAAATACATGATTATATTTTTCTCCCCTAACTAGAGGTTAAATAGCAAGGCAGATTGAATTTTATAGTCTTGGTTGGTTATCAGTTTAGGAGGACAACTTTGAATTCAGAAGCCTGGAAAAAGCAATAGAAAACTTCATCATTATCTTTCCCATAAATTTGTGGTCAATCACAGATATTAAATTGAAGAAAGCTGTAGGAAAACATGATCAATTACATCTTAAATTGACAGTTCATTAAAAAAGAAACTTTAATATAAAAACTAGATATAAACAGAAATAGAAAAGTTATATTGAAAGCCACTCAGACATTATAGGATTTGTAATATACAAAGCTAACTTAATCTAAATATGATAGGAAAAACTGAAACAAATGTCTTGATTTGCAGCTGAACTAGTATCAATTTTAAATCAGCTACATTTATTTTAACATGACTAATCAAAGAACCAATAAAATTTTAGATTAACCACATTGCTTTTCTTTAGAAGCTATTGACAATGACCACTTTACTGCTGACGTCATTGCTGCTTTCATTCCGTTTAATTTATTCAAGGAAGAGAACATTAGAGATTTGTTATTCTTTTTGTAACCCACATCTTTTCTAATAAAATGACCAGCTAAAATGTGGTTCTGTTCCATTCATTAAGTCTGAATGATTAATTAATTAATTTCAAAAGTACTGAGTACATTTGATAAAGATCTTTTTGCAAGATGAAGAGTGTTTGGTATTTTTTATTTAACATTAATTCTGTTGAGAAATATATTTGCTTAAACTGGGAAAAAACATCATGAAAGACAATGAAATTATTTCCAATAGAAATTGATATTTGAACTACTTTCAATTCCTCATTCAAAACAAAATTGTTTATTTTCAATTCACAGTGAAATAATATTTTATAAAATAGAATGACTTTTACATAAATATTTACTCAATTTATTTTAGTTTTGTACTTGATGTAACTTGTATGGAGTACAGAGTAAGGATAAAACTCACCACCACACAACAGTAATACTGTTTGGTGAGAAAGGCAATTGACTATCACAGGGCAGAACAATTAAGCGATATATCACACACACACATACACATGCATGTATGTATGTATGATGGATGTTGACTCTTTAAAGATAGGAACTTGTCTGTTTTGGAAATTCTATTCAGTTTGTGACAGGAAAGACCAGAGCACTTTCTAAAGGTCTTCTGATATATCCTATGCATTAAATTATTTTCAGTGTAGTAGGCTTGAAGCAGCAGAAAGTGATTTTACACAAGAGCAGTAAGGATTCCTTGGATGGGGCACATGTGCAACAATAAAGTGTTGGAAAGGATGCAAATGAGAAGAAAACTAATACTAAATATCAGGAAGAGACAAATGAGACTCCTGGGACATGTAATGAGGAAGAAAAGCCTGGAGAACTTAATACTCACAGGTCAGATTAAAGGAAGGAGAGACAGGGAAAACAGTGCAAGACATACTTGTTAGGTCTGAGAAAATGAGTGGCAGGGCAGTGCTTGGAAGAGATACCAAGATAAAAATATTGAGATCAACAGGAGACAGACCCAAGTGGAAGTCCATGATTGCCTACATCCTGAAAGGACTTGTCTTATGAAGAAGAAGAATTAACACATGCGCACACACACACATATATATATATATATATATATATAAGCACACACACACTTTTTATTTGTTTCACCCCAAGCAGGGTGACAATGCTGCTAAGATACTTGTGGTTATTGAACATTACTGAGGAAAAAGGACAATATAAGAACATGTTTCAGGAATACAAAAGATGGCAATTAAAATCATATTTAAATTTTTCAATATCATGGATGGCAGTAAAGCAAGAACACAGAAGAGCATTACACAAGCATGAAGTGTGAGAAAAGAAACATTTCAATAGAACTTTAACAATAATTACAAATAGTAATTTCAACAGATGATGAGATGTAGTTGTCAGTCTTAAATTCTGGTGGTTGAGGTACCAAGGAGGAATGTATATTAGAACAATTGCCATAAAAATATCTCTGGAAAAGATAGAGAGAAGCCACACCAAGTTGCCTGGTCATAATCGATAATATTACAGACACTTCTTTAGATTTTATCGAACATTTTGAGATATATAGCAGGAAAACCAGATCAAATATGGCAACAATATTAAAATCACAGATGAATGGTAAATTTATAATTGTGTAAGATAGATTCTTGCAAGAAAAATTGTCTGACATAATGCAGTGAACTGAATTTTCTAGCAGTAGATCACAGCAATTGATTCAATATAATCACTCTGCTTCATTTAACTTGGAAACAAAACTTGAGAAGGTACAATAAGTTGATCTCCTGGAGGTTAGCATCAGCTGTGCTAATGAGAAACAAAGATTGCCCTCCATGATGACTAAAAGTTTTTGGAGATATTTGTTGTGGAGGTATTCAAATTTGTAAGCCATTCCTTGCCCTAGGTAGCAATTGAATATGATCTTTTTCAAGAGCAGCTTCCAGTTATACCCTATGGAAGTAATTACTAAGACAAGAGTAAATAAAAGCAGAATAAATACTGAATTGGGAACTGCTATTATCGAGATGGTTGTTGATGAAAATAAGAATCAATGTAGGTCTAAGGATAAAGCCTTGGAAAACACCCAAATTAAGATTAAAGAATCTTGAAACATAGCTATTTTACAAGACCTTCATTGCATGATTTGTCAAGAACTGGATTAAGCCAGTGACACCATGTTACTTGAGATTGGGAAGAAGATAGTATGCCAAACCATATCAAATTCCTACAAGATATCTAAAAAGTCACAGTACAAGTCATGCTAGGCTTTTTTTTTCTTTTTTAATTGTTGTCACCCTATGCAAGACAGTAAAGCTACTAAGACAAAAATGTTATGGGGTGTGAAAATATTATAAAAAGAAAAATTGCTGACAAGTGGGAACAAAAATAGTAAATCAGGAGGACAGTAGATAGTGATTAACATTGCATTTCAATTTTGAAGACTAAACTCGAGCGGAAAGCATGGAACCAGAAGAGAGTTCCACAAGTGAGAAGTGTGAGAAAATTTGTGGTTACATCTAGCCATTTAAACTGTAAATTGATGAAATCTTGACACCAGTCTAGGACTGTGCTTAAATTCATAAACTCTAGGTACCATAGCAAAGAGTTCATTGGGAACAATTACTATGAAAGTATTTATAGAAAAGACACAGGAAAGCAAGTTTATGGCAATGGGAAAGTGACCAAAAATGAGATACCAAATCATGACTCATAATATTGCTGATTCTTCTTTGGATTTTATCAAAAAGCTCAAGGTAAATAGTATGATCACCAGACCATATGTGACAGCAATATAAAGTTTGAGAGACAAATTTAGTAATAACCATTAATGCATCAGCAGCTAACCTAGAGATACAAAAGCCATATTGTTACTCTGAAAGAAAAACATGTGAAGTCAAATGCTGAACAAATTCAGAGTTCATTAGAGCATCTAGTACTTTGCTAAAAAAAGGTATGAGAGACTAATAGGATGATAATTTGAGGAATAAAAATGTTTACCAGAGTTCTTACAAAAGAGGATGTCCATCAAGCTGGAAAGCAAGAAGCAGCAAGACATTTGTTGTAGAATTTGAAAACAACAGGAGCCAGTTTGGGAGCACATTTCTTAACAACAATTGTACAGATATTATCATGTTAGCATGCCTTGTGAAGATCTTGGTTGGAAACAACAGCAGGAAACCATGGCCAAAGTTATATGTATATCACACAGTAGCGATTCCATTCTAGTGAGAAATTCGGGCAAAAATACTCCTGATGAGTCATGAGTGTAGTTGGAAGAGAATTTCTGAACTAAGCATTCCACTTTAAAAACTGATGAGAATAGTTGAAAAAGATTGAAGAAAGGGTTGAGGATTTACTCTTTAAGATTTCAATGCTTACAGGGCTACCATTAATCTCAAGAACTAAAATTGTGAGAGGCTATATTTTTTTTTTTTTTTTAATCATCTCACCCCAAGAAAGGCATTCCACTGCCACTATTGCGCATGGGGCTACATAGGGGAAGGTAAAGAGAAGGAGTGGTTAGACATAGGGAATGTCAGGAGAAAGGTGACAGATGAGTAAGGATAGCAAGGATGAGGGTCGGGCAGATGGGAAGAGTGCTTGAGAGAATGAGAGCAGGTTAGTGTGTTAGGAGGTGTATATTGACCTTACATTTAAACTCCTGGAGATTGTAGCCGTCGGGGAAGCAATCGTTTGGAAGAGAATTCCACAGTCGGGAAGTGCGAGGAAAGAAACTGTTGGAGTAGAAGTTACGGCTGCATTTTATCGGTTTCACTGTAAAAGGGTGGGATCTAGTTGCTAATCTAGTATCTCATGCAAATTCGTATTTAGGGGGCACCAGTGATCTAAGTTCATCGGAGCAGAAGCCGTGAAAGTATTTATAGAAGAGACACAGGGAAGCCACATCTCGCCAGTGGGAGAGAGACTGCAGGCGGTCTGCCAAGTCGGTATCTATCACATTACAGACCCTCCTCTGAACCTTATCGAGAAGCCCGAGGAGAACAGCAGGGGCACCCGACCAGATATGGCAGCAGTATTCAATGCACGGGCGGATGGTAGATTTGTAAATGTGCAGAATAGATTTAGACGGAAAAAACTTCCGGGCCCTACACAGAGAACAGACTTTCATAGCAGCGGATTTAGCAATGGATTCGATATAGTCATTCCATTTGAGGTCCGCTGAAAGTGTGAGACCAAGGAGGCGTAGTGTTTTACTCTCTGGGAGTATTCATAGCTATATGGCATCTTATTCTATCAGTGATGAGCCACTAAGTTTTATTGAAGCTTACATTCATTAAAAGTGGATACAAAGAGGTGTGTGTATATATATATATATATATATATATATATTGTCATCTGCAGACAGATCTCTTTTGCCATATCACAGCTCATCAGTACGGCTAGACTCCGATTGCTTTTTTACCCAGGATTGAAACCCGACCGAAATGGCGTCAGTCGGCAACTCTACCCCTGGGCTATATATATATCCAAGTGATTAAGGAACAAAAAAATATTAACAACATTCAAAACATTAATTTAAAACAATGCTCAATATAGAAATAGAGCTATGAATATTTATTATAAATTATAATTTAGAACATGTACAATTACAATCTACTACAAAGTGTACATTTTGTTTCAGATCAATGTCTCATCAGGTAGTAAATGCTATTTACTACCTGATGAGACATTGTCCTTTCAATATCAAAACGAAAAGTACACCTTGTATTCGATTGTAATTTGTACATGTTTTAAATTATAATTTATTATATATATATATATATATATATATATATATATATATATACTTAATCTTTAATTACTGACAATTTTTTGTTCTAAAGAAGGATCAGTCAAAAGACACTTTAAACGTTGTGATACTTTTGTATCCCATGTTATTCATAAAATATGATCCCACTTTTTTTAAGTATATTATAGCTTTGTGTGGTAATGGCATCTTGTTTATATATATATATATATATATATATATATATACACACACACACACACATAAAAAAATCACATTTTTTTAATTTATTTACCCATTAAGAGCCTGTTTCATGCTATACAATTTTTCAAAATATTCAAAATTTTTGAACACTCTCAAGATCTATTGTTTTCAAAAAGGATATATCAGCATGTTCATACTTTAAAATAATTTCACTCTTTTTTTTATTAAATTGTTAAAGTGCTAATATGAATAGCAGTCCTCCTTCATGTGTGAAACAGGATGTTAATTTGTAAATAAATCAAAAACTTTTTCTTATGTTTATTAAAAGGATATTTTAAAAAATAGAAATATGAAATAGAGTATTTTATATATATTTATATATAAAAAAATGTGTGTATTTTCTTGTAAGTATAGTGATCAATATCAATAGATACAGTGCTAAACATAATAAATAAGTGTTTACTTATCTCTACTCTGGGTTTAGCAGAGATTACATCCACTCTTCAGGGAACTTGATTATAAAATAGACTTTCACAAATAATATTTAATTATATAAACATTGAACAAGAGCATGTATGACAGTCTTAAAAACCACATTACCAAAGGTGACCCACTTTTACATGAACATTGTTTGGTGTTGCCAATCAAAATGCTTTCCTTCTTTTCTGTGCTCACATCCACTGTCTATGCTCTATTCAACAATTATGAAGCAATGTTAGTTGTGTTTCCTTTACACTTTCATGTCAGACACCATTTTGCCAGACTTGCACAAAGCTTTTACCTATAGCTAAAGAAAAAGAATATGGTTTATTGGACAAAATAATAAAATAGAAAGCATTGCTTATGAAGCAACATGTGTGTGTGTGTGTGTGTGTGTGTGTATGCATCTTTCTCTCTCTCTCCCTCTATATATATATATATATGTATGTACACACACACAAATTATACTACTTCAACATTCTGTTTAGATAATGCACAGCCTTGTTTAAGATTAACTTATGTCCACGGTGTTCTTAAATTGTTATTTTTTCTTGATACATTTATACAGATATGTAATTACTTTACAGAATATATTGTTACAAATTGAAATTAAAAATATTTATTAATCCTTAAAAATTAATGTATATTTTATAAATTACCAAAACAAAAAAATTATTTATGCCATAACTTTTATTTTTATAATATTTTAATCTTTATTGATGTTTCAAATTACACATCATAACCACAATGGCATTCCACTGACAATTTGGTTTTATTTTCAAATCAAAACATAAATGTTAGTGAACATGAAAATGAAAACTAGAATTATTTTTTGTAGATAAATGCCAAATTATTATGTGACAGTTTCAATCAAATCTTTCTTGACAAAATGGAAATAGAAAAATATTTTGATTACTCAAAGGAATTTGGAATTTGCTTTATATCAAATGACAGTGTTATCTTGTAATAAAGATTATCATTAAGTATTCAATTAATCATGGGTATGTATAAACAAAATATAACAGTCCAAATGTGAAAATATGAATTTTTTTTTTTTAAAAGTGGATTTATCTCATAAAACAGAGATTACAATGTCTTTATTACTACAGCAAAAAGAAAAATTCCCTTCATTTCTACTAAAACCTGTAAAGTGTTTTGTTTGTCCAATCATCTTAACTCCTTTTTCAATTGTTCTAAATTGATGTCTTTATGGGGAAAGGTTTTATATATTTCACTATGTGAATATTAAATTCATCTCTTTATATTGTTTTTATGCAGCAAGTAACATGATAAGTGACATGCCTACAGCATTCAGAATTGAAATAGACTTGATCTCGTTTTTGATCAATGATCAAAACTGAGGTCAGTACTTGCACACATGCATGTGCATATATATATATATATATATGTGACACCTTGCTTGGCTGGCTCACTGGCTGACTTCTAAATGATCACTGATGCCAATGATGATGATGACCGGAACCTGAGTCAGGGTAGATGCTGTCAAACACAGCACTAGTTATGACAATGCTCTGGGTCGTTTATCATGATGATGGCCTTGTCACAGATGTCTATTACAGCGGTGGACTTTCCTGCCCACGCTGTGTATTTTGATTTCAGTAAAGACACATTGAAAGCTTGGTAGCCATTTCTCTACCACCTCAAACCAGACTGAACACATGTGTACACTTGTGTTGATAAAATAAAACACAGCACCAAAAAAAAATAAATGAATAAGTTCAAAGATGCCTGGATAAGTTGTGGAAAAGTCTTTATATATATATATATATATATAAAATAATTAGCAACAAAAGCAGAATGCACAATCGTTGAATTCAATTTTCATAACGGAGCGAAAGTTTTCATTTAGAATAATCAGAGCTTTCAATTTTCCCAATTACTTTTAAAACAAGAAGTTCTTTCAGGGCTCTTTATCAAAGCTTTACGGAAAAGGCCAAAGTAGAGCAGAAGGCTTGGGTGGGGCGATGGCATTAGTAAGTTTGTTTAGTCTCTTTTGCTTGGCAGCTCTGAAACTGGCTTGTCTACTCAGGGTCCTGATTTTTATGCTTGTCCCAAATTCTCTTGGGAGGTGCTGGCTGGACCCTGGGTATCTGTGCAAATCAAATCTTTGACCAATGAGATTACTTCCACCTACACATCTTGAGGTGTGTGTGTGGGGGGTTGGTTTAACCAATAAGGCAGCAACAGATCCTCTGACGTAATTTCTCTTCATCTTCTTGATTTAACTGATTACATCAGCAAATCTAGCTTTCAGCTTGGAAATCTTAACTCCAGTGAGATTTATAATTCGTTTTATTCTCATAGTTAAAACTTTTAACCTTCTTAACCTCATCAAAATTTTTTGACAATTTGTCTTGGTTATCGCAATTTCTCACTTCCACCGGCCAAAAACCCAAGCTTCAATGCACAAAAAAAGATTTTTTTTCTTTCTATTCTCTTCAAATTTCAGCTAGTTTTTCTATTTTTCAGATTTTACAAGCATCCAAGTATTAAATATTTCTAACTCGAACTCATCTTGTGATTTACAATAAACTGCAAAATCAACAATACCACTAATAATAATTTCTTTCACTATGTCGTATTGAACTTAGGATTACATTTTTTTCAGATGCAGAAATAGTGTTATATATATATATATATATATATATATATAAACATCTGAAAAGTAAAACCTACAAATTCTGACATTAGTTGATGATAGTTATTGATATTCATTTTTCTTGTATGAAGTTACAAACCAAATCAATAGAAATTCTCGCGCTACAAAATAACCCAAATACCAACAAAGGCCAGATGAAATTCTTTTTTGAAATGATTTTCACCTTGTTTCTAATCATAATAATGTGATTAACTTTTTATTAAATAAACATGTAGTTATTCTAGAACAGAAAAATGCATCTTAAAAAATGAGAAAAAAAAATTCTCTTCTACAATATTCAAATTTTAATTATATTCAACACATTTATTCCAGACAGAATGAAATAAAAAATACCTTCAGTAGTAGCAAATAAGTTGAAAAATTTGAAAGAATGGTCAAGTATTTTATCTGCTACAGCCAATGAATTCAACAGGTTAACAATCAAGTATAAATAAAATAACACCCCTTTTTTCATTTGCTATGCCCCTTCATGCTGTTGGTGGTCATGACTCGCCACAACTTTCTATCCTCTGTAGCTGTCAGCAATGTTTGTATTTTTACTATCCTTCATAATCCCTATTCTGTCATCCATTTACACAAAGTCATTAGGTTAATTATTATTTCTCTCAACCCCTACTTTTTTTTTACAATGGTGTTCACCCTGTAAAAGGTTTTAGAGCCACTCAAGGTAGAATGGTAGTTATTGAGGAGTGTCATATCAACCTCTGTAGGATATTTAATGCTAAAATATAAATATTATGTACACAATTTTATCTATTTTCTTAGAGATAATAATAGTTTTAGCCATAAGAGTTTTGCTAATTAACCTACTATTTGGAAAGAAGAAGTGGATTCATAACTTTCCAAAAATGATTTGTACAAACAGGAATAAAACAATCTCAACTAGAACTGGAACTTGATTCTCCAATTAGGAATTCTAAGCCAAAAATCAATTACAAAATTCATGTATCCAAGCTTACAGCACCTGATATTTATATATAGTTGCATTTTCTAGGACACCTAAGGAAAGAGAAATTTAAAAAATCTGATACTCACAGAACAAAGTTTTAGAGAAAATGGGAACAAAAAAGAAACTTAGACTTGACAAGAGGCAAAAACAGTTGAATTTTCTAGGACACATGAGGAAAGAGGGATTTAAAAAATCTTATACTAACAGAACAAAGTTTTAGAGAAAACGAGAACAAAAAACAAACTTAGACTTGGCTAAAGTATGAATTAATTTTTTCCAGAATTCTGTCAATATATATCAAAATAATAATAGTTGAAAGTGAGAGCAAACTCTTAGGCCAAAATCTTTCCTATAAAGATCTTACCTGCCAAGGTAGAGTGGCAAAAACTCTTTACTTCCACTGTTAATTTTAACAATTTCCCAATCTATTAGTAACTGTCTATGCAATTACACAAAAGTTTTACACAAGTTTTTCTTTTATCTTTTTTTTATTTAATGAAGTGTTCAAGTCATTAAAATTTATAATAAAGAATTTGGATTTGGTTAATATTTAAACATATACCTTGCTACATTCTATTTAGCATTAACATGACTACCCATAGAACTTTCAACTAAAGTATTCCAACAGCAATTTAATAACTTAAGCCAAGCCAGACCTTACCAAGCATGCACATTCATTTACAACTGAATCTAATAGCAGACTGCAGAGGAAAATACATGATTGAATCAGCCCAAGTAAATTAGTCATTTCCATATAAAATGTAACTCTCCAAAACTTGTTATTTATTTTAAGACTTTTCACTGATAGAAAATTATATTTGAATGCTATAACAACCAGGTATAAAATCCAAAAGATTATGCAAACCATTCTTGATTCTAATGACAAGTCTGAAGAGGGTGAACGGATGAATTTAGTTCTGATGATGCCTCAAACTTTGACAGCATTGGCAGTTGGCCAAATGTAGGTATTGTTAAGAGGAACACATACTCTTAGCCAATTGACAATTTTATTGCATTCAGTTTCCATGGAAATGACCAGAACAGGATATTCAGGAGCAAGGCCAGTGCATACTATCCCCAGACCCACCAACCGGTTGGGCAAGCCTGATTGGGAGCCCAAGTCGGTGCTTTGTGAGCATAGGTATTTTTTTTAATAATCATTTCACCCCAAGCAAAGCAGTACTGTCACTACCTATAAAATTCATTTTTTTATCCATAATGTTGAATGTGATAAAATTATTATGTGATTATTATTATTGTGATAAAATTATTGAACTTTTTAACAAAAAAAGTTTCAAGCTGCTGTTAAAAATTGCTGCAAAACACTGATTTATTTTAGACAGTGATCTATTGGAACATGACTAATTTATATTTAAATACATTGTATTTATTTTCAATTTTCCTAGTTTAATTGTCCAGCTATATTGCATATGATTGATTATTGTACAGAATTAAATTACGATCAAATCTGTATTTTATATGAATACTACCTTATGAAAATTAGTGAGAAGTAGAGTGAAGATCCCCGTATCATAGATTGGAGGGATGCATAAGACACTTGCACTGGTCCTGTTTAGGAGTAAAAATACCACAACCATATAGACTAAGAGGTTAGCTTGTGTAAATAAGTCATAAATTAAATGCAGTACTTAATATAAACTTTTCAAAAGAAATTCTGTCTAGAAACAATTAAACAAAGACTAATTTTTTTTTTTAATCATTTCACCCCAAGCAAGGCATTTTACTGCCTCTGTTGTGCAGGGGGTTATATAGGGGAAAGTGATGAGAAAGAGTGGTTAGGGGGTTACATAGGGGAAAGTGATGAGAAAGAGTGGTTAGATATGGGAAATGTCAGGAGGGTGATAGATGGGTAAGAATACTGAGGATGAGGGTCGTGTAGATGGTAAGAGTGTTTGAGAGAATGGTTGCAAGTTAGTGTGTTAGGAGGTGTCTATTGACCTTATATTTAAACTCCTAGAGATTGTAGCTGTCAGGGAAGTAAGTATATGGAAGGGAATTCCACTGGCGGGAAGTGCGAGAAAAGAAGCTGTTGGAGTAGAAATTGTGGTTACATTTTATCTGTTTCACTGTAAAAGGGTGGGACCTAGTTGCTAATCTAGTATCTCATGCAAATTCATTAAGAAAACTAAGCAACAAACACGTATACCTTAACATGAAAACAGAACTAGAAAAATTCATTAGAATTAATGAGAAGAGTACTAAACAATCCTCCTATATGGAAGAGAATGCTGGTCACTCTCATCATCAATTAAGAAAAAACTTGAAGTAACAGAAATTTGATTCTACAGACGGATGCTCAAAATATTATGGACTGAACATGTGAGCAACAGTAATGTTTTAGAGAAAATGGAAACAAAAAGAATACTTATACTTAACCTCAGGATAGTTGAAATTTCTAGGACACATAATGAGAAAAGGGGTTTTGGAAAACTTGATACTCACAGGACAGATTTAAGACTACAGAAACAGAAGAACACAATGCATAACCTATCTAACATGCTTGAGTAAATGAATGAGAGAATAATGTTTAGGAGAGAAAACAAAAAGACAAATTTATTAAGAGACCAAGGACAGAAAATTGTGGAGAGCCATGATTGCTAATGTCCTAAAGAGATATAGCACATAGCAGAAGAAGATAAATGCTATGACAATATGAGATCCTGACTGTTCTGTCATGATATGTTATATGAAACATCCCTTGGAAGCTTTTGATGTCCAACTGAGTATCTTCCATTTTCAAATGAAGCCATGCATTTGGAGAATTGCCCTTAGCTGTATTCTTTACATCAGTCATTTACAGATGTCTTCAGTCAGATTTATTCTGACCACCCCATTAAAATCCTTAACAGCTTTTCTCCCAGGACATTTCACTGGAAGTGTTCCTCTGATATATAGCTTGGGGGAGCTGAATAATAACGCTACTGAGAGGTTTGAAATGTCAGAGTTTTGCTTCCCTGTGGAGAGTTGTGTGAGACTAATATAATCTCTCAAACAACGAGCATTGAAATATTGATCCATTTTGTCTACAGTCATCTAGCGTAACACTGACCTTTACCTCTAAGTTGGTTATTACAAAGGTTACTAACATTCTGTGGAATTAATAATTTTAAGAGTGCATTAAAAATTAACCAGAGATTATTTTTTCTAATGTCTGGCTGACAGCTAGACTTTATCTAATAACATGAATAAACAGAATTTTATGCATCAGATATGTTTTTACCTTAATTCTAACAAATTAAATTATTTCTTAAAAAAATTATTTTTATATCATTGTCCTAAAAATTTATGTACAGAACAGAGAAGTAAAACTTGCAGTAATATTCAAACTAAAATTTCCCATCAACTGTTACAACTAAATGACATGAAACTAAATGTAGTACAAAGTGTATATGTTGTTTTTACTTCTGATCTTCCAATAAAAGGCCCAAGAGCCATTCAAGATAGAGAGCTACTGAATGAGGTTAATAGAAGTAAGTAATGGTTTTTCCTGAGACTTGACTAGGTTAAGATTGGAGAAGCATCTTCTTGAGAGTATGTCTCACAACTCAGTACTTCTTGCAAAGTGGCTTTCCAAATAGCACTTCCTTCTTACAAATAAAATACAAAGAGAATGAGGATGGTTCACTCATATGTATGGCATGGCAGGTCTTAGCTGTAATGGTTTGAACTGGTGGATCTAAAGAGTGTAGCTCATCAGAACAATAGTAATAGAGTAATGAGATGTTTATAATATTTTGTCTGGAAAATAATTCATCACACACATAGACATAGATGCTTTTGAACTCTGTCAAGGCTGGAAAGTAAGGATTGAGTAGCTCCAGCTCAGATATGGTAGCAATATTCTCTGTTTAATCTGATCTGTCTCTTGTAAAGATGGAGCTTAGCATCAGGAGTCAAATAATTTCTGTAGTGATGAAAGAAAGCAATGGATTTTAGCAATGGATTGTGTATATGAGTTCACTGTCTATATATTAATACATGACTATTTTTCAGGAATATTGGGGAAAATGGCTTCACAGAAGTACAAATGGCAAACACAAATCAATGCTAAAAGTATCCCCAACAAGGCAATAAAGCCACTAGTATGCTAAAGCAGTAAACTGTTCAGGGCTTCACCTGAATGAAACCAAAACTGAGTGTATACCAATTAACATTCACAGCAATCATGAAATTAAAACTCTCTTGAATAACATCCTTAAATGCGTTGAAGACTACAAATATCTAGGATCACACATCAAGAATTCTGAAAAAGACTTTGATATCAGAAAAGGCATCGCATGGACTGCTTGTAACAAAATGGATAAGGTCTGGAAATCCAATCTTGATCATAAGATCAAAATCCAAGTTTTTTGTGCACTTATTGAACCAATCTTACTCTATGGATCTGAAACTTGGACTCTTCCAGCAAAACAACAGCGCCGTTTAGATGGATGTTATACTTGTCTTCTCAGAAGAGTACTTGATCTTCCATGGCGAAACTACCCAACCCTAGAAATGATATATGGAGACCTACCAAGAGTATCAACCTTAGTTCAAAAGAGACATGTCCAGTTTGCTGGGCATTGTGCATGTGCCACCGATGAACTTGTTTCATTGTTTGTATTATGGAGGCACCCATCATCTCACAATCAATCTCATAAGTTAACCTTTCCAGACAGGTTACATAGAGATCCATCATGAAGGAAGACCTTACAGGAGCTATGACAAATAGGGAATACTGGAAGGGTGCAGTGAGTTCTATCTCGGCCGAGGCCGCAGAATGATGATAATGCTAAAGATTGCCGAGTGTGAAAGCATATGAGAGAAAAATTAAAGAACAGGAATTAAGAAGACAAAAGATAAAAACTGACATCATATTTCAATTTTTGAAGAGTGAAAGTGAAAGAGAATAAATTGTTAGCATATAACTTATGGTTGGTTACATCTATAAATTTCAGCTGTAGACCTAGCTGCCAATGTTTTTCTGCACTTAAATTTATAAAGTCAGGATACTAAAGAGAAAAATGAATCAGAGAAATTACCATGAAAATATTTGTAGCACAAATGACTGAAAGCTGAGAAGTCAGGACTGATAACATTGCAGATTCTTCTTTGGAATTTGTCAAGAATTTCTAGATACATGGAAGAAGTACTAGACCTTAACAGGTGAATCCTTACATACTGACAATGTCAAAAAGTCAACATTAGCAGAATTATCACTGACAGATACAACAATATCCAAGAGAAGAAAGGCAGTGGGGATTGGAAGTGAAATCAGAATTTCATTAATACCCTCAATAGCAAAAATGCACAAGACCCAACTACATCCATGTTGAAGATAGTTCAGTCAGTTAAGTGCCATACGTGAAACACGCTTGGGCAATCATGTCTTGAAAGAGACATGACTGACTAGGCTGAAGATTATCCTGCAGGAGGTTGCCATTGCTTTCTGTGGTAGACTGGTTGCCAGCCAAGGCTATAGAACCCAATCTGTCCTGTTATTTAACCCATAACTGGAAGTAAGAGACGGATTAATACCATTCCCAAGTGTATTCACGCATAAGTGAATGCAATGGATTCAACTAGAATTCGAACTTCACTCCGTGATTTCTCATTCCGAGCTGATATCCACTGCACCATAATGCACATCTGACTACATCCATGTAGTTACTGAGCTCAAAGTAGGTATAAAGTCCATCAGAACAACCAAACACAATGACTTCAGCCTTAAATCATACACAAGGTTTCCAACACATCTCCTCATCAATTCTATGACTAATAAGTCAGTCACTTAAGTGCCACATGTGATACATGCTTGGGCAATGATGTCTCTTTTGATCCATGACTGACTAGGCAGAAGCTTTTCTTGCAGTAACCTGCCATTTCTTTCTGTGGTAAACTAATTGCCAGCTAAAACTAAGAAACCCAATCTGTTTTGCTATTTAACCCATAACTGGAGGGAGAAGAGATGGATTAATATCTTTCCCAAGGGTATTCACACATAAATAAATGCAATGAATTCAATTAGAAATCAAACTCAGCTCTTCAGTTTTTTTTGTTCCAAGCTAATATAGGCTTCTCCTATATTGACAGGGGTTACAGGTTTGAATCATGATGAATGAAAGACATTTTTGTAACAAAATTTATTGTAAATAATCAGGCCGGTAGAAATAAACATATAAATCTACTGCTTGATTAAAAACAGAATATCTACTCAAATGCAAGTATTAATTAAAAAATAACGTTTATATATATATATATATATATATATATTCAAGCTAGTCTTGGCTGATAAATAATGCTGTTCTGGAATTGAAAATAAAATAAGAAATAAAAACTAAGGCAAAAGCAAATCAAGACAATTTATTTCTAAATTACCTTTTTGCATAAAAAGCAAATCAAGAATAATATTGCTGCTTATTTATTGTATACAAGGTGGACAATTCAGTTAAGTAAACATAAATCAACATATCTGCAGGTCTGATACTTCTCAAAAGGTTCCTAAACTATAAATACAGACTGATACTTGTATAAATTAAACAAAAGTATATAACTATGCTTTGATTGAAACTTGCCCAATGGGAGCTGAATGTTGCAAATTATACTGATAATAATAAAATAAATTTCATAAATCAAAAATACTTCTGGAATAGATCCAGGTTTTTGAAAATATCAATAAAAGTGCTTTTATTTTCTTGTTTTAGACAATGCCATAGAATCAGTTGAATAGAGATTCTAGCAGATTTCTTAGTTGGCTTGTTGTATGGCACACACACACACACACACATATATATATATATATATAGGGTGAAGCTAAAATACTTCTCTCAATAGAGTAAGATATATTTATGAGGTATTTCTTCTGCAGCATCATATATATATATATATATATATATATATATATATATATATATATATAAAGTCTATGGCTATATTGTGTTGAATGCACCGGTTCCCGTCCGATCACCGAAGCTAAGCAACATTGAGCCTGGTCAGTACTAAAATGGGTGACTATTTGGAAATACCAGGTGCTGTAAACATAAGGACCAAGAATGGTTTATCGGTCCTCCAGGCTTGGGGGTTGGGCGCAGGACTACCAACCCTGCCCCGTAAAAAACAGTTTGTTACAGAAACAGCAACAAAACGTTGCTGCACTATGCACCATTGAGTGTGATGGATAAATGATGATGATAAAGAATATATCTACCGAAGGTAAGGACGAGAATCTGGAAAATTCATTGATACATAATAAAAATTAAGATATTACTGCTAAATTAATATCTAAATTAATGCTAAACACATAGAAATAGCTCAGAGAATTCCAAAGTTTATGCTTAAACAAGAAGTACTTTATTAACAAATTCTTGGATAATATACCTATTTCAATTTCTCTGAGGATTCTTCTTACACTTTGAATACCAGTGACAAATGGCTAGCATAGTTTTTTGAAAATGTGAATTCATTAAAATATATGCATGCCCAATAACATTGGTAAAAGAACAGAATGGTTTGGCACCTGTATCAACTGAACATATCCAAGCATTAGTACTTGATTTAATTGAATTACTGAAAAAAGTTTTATGAAGGAAAAAAGCTGTTTTGTTTTTTATTTCACCATGAAACTGTAATTAATTATTATGTTAGAATAATGGGTTGCTTATGCTAAGCAACTTTAAATGACCAATATACTTAAATGGGTGTCAAGTTAAATGCATTAATGCTGTACTGCCAATGGTAAAACAAGTATTTTATCAAATATATTTTATCACCTGGAAAAATGTGTGCCTGAATAGTAATATTAAGATTATATAAAACCTGGAAAAGTAAAGGATATAATATGCTAGTGATGTAAAAAAGAAATGTCTTACTTAAAATATTGCATTAATATTACTTTTCATGTGCACATTTTTCCATGTAATCCATGATTAATCTCAGCATTGCTATTAATTTAATATAAATTTAATGCTGAAAACTGCATTCAAAAATATTAAAAAGAAAAACATTGATATGCAATTGTTTAAAAAAAAAACAAAGAAATTGATTATTTATAATCAATTCTGATAAAATGATAATGGATAAGCAAAGTTTGATTGACAAAAAGGATAAGATGTCATCAGAATTTAAATGTTGAAAACCACATGCAAAAATATTAAAGGGAAAGAAGTTATAAAGAGTAAGATTTATTATTAAAAGTGTTAGTCACTCAATCAATTATGTACTCATGTAGTTAGTCTCCTTTTTGGACTTCACATATTTTGATGTTACATTTTTTTCTACTGAACCAAAATTCAAAACTTTTCTTTCAAAATGTAGCTAAGGAGGTGCCCTATCTAACTCAGTAAATTGTTTGAAATTTGATTGAGAATGGAATTAGTGGTAAAGCTTGAAAGCGGCCTAGATTCACTCAATGTTGAACTTAAGAAAATATTCAACTACTGCCGTGGCTGAATGAATCAAAAAGATATACATACAAAAATCTTTAAAACAAAAGGTTTTAATTTTTGAATCAATTTAGAATAAGTTTACAAGTTTTAAGTTTTGTGCTTTATTTTTTTTTTTTTACAATAGAATTATTCGGGAGAATTAAAGTTCTCAACTGAATTGGGTGAAAATAAGTTTGTAGTGAGCTGTTATTAAATCCATACATGTAATAGCTTTGTCAGAGTAATGACTACAGACCAAAAGACATGTTTGGTTATCTGCCCTTGACATACAAAAGCAAGCTCTTACTTATCAAAGATGAGTTATTCTTATGAACGGCATCAGCTATAGGGGATATCTATTCTTTTTCTAGTTGTAGTGGGAGTCCATCCAAAAGAAGGGTAGTTGTATATTGTTGCAGGTTAACGGAATTTGGCCTTGTTGCAGATAGCCCTCTATAAGTCATAAAATGATTATAAAATCAAGAAAAGCAAATTGAGCTGAAAAATAACATTTATATCTATGAATTAATGTTTTTACAGTTAAAGTAATACTTGAATATAGGTCCAACAGAGGTTAAAATGTTCATGGCAAATAATAAGCTGAAAGGGATTTAAGGCTTAGGAATGTGGGGAGCATGTAAGTGAGGAATGTCTTTGATGTAGTCACTCCTTAGGTCAGTAAGTAGTTTTGAGACAGGGGAGAAGGAAAGAGGTAAGCGTAGTAGCCACTTGACTTAGGTCAAGGGGATATTGATTACACTCTTCTCCTGAGGTCTGCCTGCTGAGGTCTGTTTATATCTGCTTTTTGGATCACAGCAGCTCATTTGGGATTTCACACTTGTATTTGATTCTGGGTTTCCCATTGGCTAATAAATAAAATCATGTAGGCTAGCAAAATGGAAATTTAATATTTGATTAATTTTTATTTTTCAACCAGAATATCTGCATGAACCTGGATGTGCACAGACAACTTTTGGTCATTTGCCTTTTTGTCATGAGAGAGCAAACATCCAGTCCATCGCTTTTGCTCGGTTGGTATCACCACACAGCAAGCCACTGCTTTTTTGTTTTATACTGTTAGTAGTCTGCAGTTAGAATGAAATATACCTACTGAAATTTGTGAGTACTTATATTTTCATAACAATATTTAATATCTTAGAGATGAGACTGAAACTCACATATGAAAAGAATACTGATTGACTTTTCTCTTGAAAAATATAGTGAATTAATGAGAAAATGAAACAAATAATTTGCTTTTCTCAAGCAAGAATGCTTATATTCTTTTTTCTTTTGCTTGGTCAAGTGAACCTTTTCTCACTTTTTATTTTAATTCTATAATAATGTCTTTTCCAAAAGATAACATCTTTTTCCAAGTGAAAAATCATTGCCTTAATTCATAAACTCCTCAAAACAAAATAGCTTTAAAATATTTGATACCTCCTCTGTTAAAAAAGATGAAATTATGGGTAATATCTATAAATGTTCAAGAAAAACAAAGGTACAACAACTGTTTTTCTCATTTTGAAAGGTAAAGCTAAAGAGGTTGTGCTAAAATTAGTTTAAAGATTTTTAATGAAGAAGGTGGAATGGAAAAACTTCATCATAAATTAAACACTTTGAATAAAAAAAACAGGAACCAATCAACATTAATAGTCTATGAATATTTTGAGAAATATCAGATACCTGCAGATAAGTCAGTTTATATCCAGTTAATTGACTGGCTTGTAGCAAAATAAACAAAATTAAAATTGTCAGCACTCAAAAAAAGTGTTAAAGTATCATAAGAAAATGGAAGTCTAGTGATTGAGCTCTATCTTCAAAATATGCTAAAAAATGATCCTGAAATATCACTATAATGTCACTTTCACTGCTTGTAAATTTCCAACAATTCAAATTAAAAAAAGAGATACCTATTTCCTTCAGTAAAAGATGTGAAACCCTTGAAAACTGAAGCAGAATCAGAAGTACCAGTCTCAGTATTTCTGCCATTAATCAGAAAGAGTGCATTACATGCTCAAATAAGAAATAAGGAAATTCGAGGGGAACAATAAAAAAGAATGGTCATTCTATTGGAAGGAGACCTAAACATGTAGAGACTGATGTCAGGTCTTTTCGGTGAGCCAGAAACTGTTCATATGCAAAATAAAATCCCAAGTTAACCAAGCAGAATATGTTATAAACGTTGTCCTAATCAGTCAAAAGCCAGGTGAAGCTAACAGTTTTTTTCTTTTTTTTTTTTTTTTTTGAGCGTATCTGTACTTTTGGACAGTGAAGCATTAGGAATTGGTTATGGACAATAATGATATGAGTGTGCCAGATAATATTAAGACAAACAACAAAGTGCAGGAAGGTAAAAGAAGTTATAAATTTGGAAATGGAGATGCTTTCTTGCAGGCATAAGAGTGGACATAGTTATTGATGTGATTGAAGCAGATATCCTGCTTTCACTTAGCGAAACTTCTATGAAGAGAATAAAAACAAGACTGGACTTTAATAATGACATTGTATTCATGCTCAGAAAAAAGTATAAATTTTGCATGTTACTATGTGTCTTTGAGTTCATGTTTTTTTTTTTAATCAAAGAATGGCAAGGTAAATCACCTACTTTTTATAAAAGAAATCTCCAGAACAAGTCTACAAAAGAAAGTAAAGATTACCTCTAATTGCTTGGAAGTTCGTCCATCAAAACGGGGGGGGGGGGGGGGCAAAAAAAAAAGGAATTCTATGGCTTATCTTAGGATACAAATGTAAAAGAAAAAGAATTCATGGAAATATAAGAGCACATTCCAGCTTCCTGTGAAATAGGCAAAATGTATTCCAACAAAAGGAGTTGGGTCTCCTAATTCTCGACAAGTAATCTTCTTCTATGTGCCCTGTCTCTTCAGGACGTACGTGATCATGGTTCTCCACGTCTCTCTATCCCTTGTGGTTCTTAGTATGTTTGCTCCTGTTACTTCTGGCAGCCCCCGTTCCGTCATCCACCTGATCAGGCCCTGCAAATATGTTAGCCGCTGCCTTCCTTTGTCTCTCTTTCCTTCTATCTGGCCAGTCAGTATCAGGTTCTCCAAAGCTCTCCTTCCTCATTGCGTGTCTCAGGAACTTCAGTTGTCTCTTCCTGATGCTCAGTATTAATTTCCTTTTTGTTGCCATTCTTTCCAGCATCTCATCGTTGCTTGCATGCTCAGTCCATGATATCTACAGCATCCTTCTGTAGAACCACATTTCCACTGCTTCCAGTTTTGTACTCATTTTTGATGATATTGTCAAGCATTCACTGCTGTATTGAAGAACTGACATCACATAGCAATCCATCACTCTTTTCTTTGTTTCTAGTGAAATTTTCCTGTGTGTTAGTACTTTGCTCAGTTTCTCAATTTGCCTTCGGATTGCTTTGTCACATTTTCCATCTCCTGTTAAAACACTTCCTATTTTCTAATGAAAAACAAACTCGAAGAATTTATATTATAAACATGACTGGTAAAGTAGCATCAAAAACAAAATTTATGATTAATGCTGTTACAAATCAGAGTGACTTTTTTGGTTAAACTTTGAACATGGAGTCTCAAAATAGATTAAAAAAATGATGCAGGATAGACATCTCATAGTAAAATATCAAGGTTGTAAATCAGTCAGGGTAAAGAAAAGAGATTTCAGAGAGAGAGACTAAAAGTATAATATTTGACTAAGTTTCTGACAATGGTCAGCAAAGAACATATACAAAATAAATCTATAAAAGAATCTCATAAAAAAATTCTTCCCAAAGCAATATTTGTAGTAGAAGTCTTTCATGATTTTAAAGTAAGCAACATTAGAACTGATTCTTTTACATGCTTTGAGGAAAATTTTATTGTTATGATAACTAATGTAAATGAATGAATATTAAATACAATCTACTTTAATACAAGGAGAGGCATTTTATAGACAAGTCAGCTTACATCTTTCTCCAGAGGCCATTATACAACAAAGTTACCTTTGAAAACTGTCATGATATATGCATTGATGGAAAGATACCTCTCTTACATGGTATTTAATGGCAAGAAAAGAACTAATTAAAGTGGCAGCACACCCTTAAAAATATGACTATATTATTTGTTCATGGTATTTTATCAATCAAAACAATAACAATGAATTTTATGGTATTAACACTATACATTTGAATTCTATATTTCTGGATTTGGAAATATTTCATACCACTTTTATGGACTAGTTTTAAAATGTTTATTAAACCAATCGAATCTAAAGCATATTTAATGTGTAGCAATTCAAGGAGAATATAGTCCATGAATATTTTATACAGATAGATGAATCTACCTATATAAAATATTCTGTGACTCTTGTTAGTCCCTCTAAAACAGCCATACATCGACCAATGGAATCAAAATCTTGGGGAGAAGTGCAAACACAAATGAGTACAAAGTGCAGTCGTTTTTAATTAGGTGTATAGATTAGTGCAATAAATTTCCATTACTTTTGGGGAAAAATTAAAAGATTTACTATTTAACATACAAAATACTTCCACTGTTTTAAAAATAACCTACTTTGGTTTGGTTTGTTTTAAAGTATATCAACACCTCAATGGGCTATTAAATGCCAACAAGATTTTTGCAATAGATTTGTAAGAATAGGATATATATTCTTTATTAGAAATAAATTTGTAGATAAGTTTTCTTTGATGTATGTTTGTTAAGTGAGTTTTTGTTGAGAGTCAGATGTATTGCTGGTATGTATTTTTTCAAAAAATGTATTGCTGGCAATATTTTATTTTCCTTCAAACATGTATTGCTGCTAATATTTTATTTTCCTTCAAAAATTTATTGCTGAAATTTTTACTATAAAAGTCTATTTTCATTTTCATAGTGTTTTGACTCCAGTTTGTAGATAAACTATATGCTCATAGCTGGGGCCCTCACAGGTGCTACTACCCCGGGTCAAGTTGGACCTGGGAACAACAGCAATTAAGAGGTGGTTCCATGCTCTTCACAACCTCTCAGTCAGAGGCCTTACTGCCAGATGCAGTTTATTTTCATACCCAGTACTAAAAAATAATTTAATGATTAAAATAACTAATACTTATTTAATAAAAGTGAAATATTGTTTTATGCATATCTTTTCTTTGTTCTTATATATACAAGAATCCAGTTTCCAGTTTGCCCTGCATTTGCAAGAACTATAAACAAAACAAGACCAAATGCTTCAAAAAGTTGGAATTTGGCTCAAAAAAATATTTATGCATGATGAGTTGTACATTGCATGCTCAAGAATAAAAAATGCTAAGAATTTATTCTTCACTGTTAAAAAAGAAAAAGGAAATGAAATTTTCTTAAAAAATATTGTTTAATATGGAGTCCTATCACATTAAATTAAAGAAATTATTAAACCCAAAATAGGGTTTTTGTCGAAGTATTTTTTCTAAACAAATCAGCTTGTTCAAATTTCATTGAGTGGTTTTCAAAAGTGAAGAAAATAGAGTTTGTAAATCTCAACAAGAAATGTTACCAATAACTTCAACAATACAAAATACTATGAGAATTTCTAAATATATTAGTGTATATTAAAAATCTGATGCCTAACACATTTAGATCTAAGTTAACTGTTCCAGATAAAATGTTACAAGTGGGGTTTACAAAAGTCAAGCAATTAATTGGTCGGCTATACTGGCTGGCAACTGAAGTCATACCAGATCTGAATTATTAAATAAGCAAACTATGTTCTGTATTGAAGCAGAAAAAAGTTGATTATGTTAATCAAGTCAATACAGCTGTTAAAAAGGCTAAGAGAGAAAAATTTCAGATAGTCATTCCTGTTTTGGAAAATCTTGAAAAAGTAAAGATTGTTACTTGCAATGATACCTAATTTCCTAATCCATTGGAAGAGATGGCAATGTACTTGTCTATGTTATGTCTGTCTAAATCTACTAGGAAAGTTATAAAAAATACATTAGCTGCTAAAACCTTAAGCATGGTTGACTTTGCAGAAGCAACAGTTTTCTATAGAAGCTTGACATTGTAATTCTTTTGTTTGAAAGATGAATCTAGAAATGTGTCAAAAGCTATAATAACAGTAATTCTTTTATCCATGCTAGAATGCATTCTTGATACAAAACTTCTAAACAAGAGGCTGCCCAATGAAATTACTTAGAGAGATGTTAAATGAAAGTTAAATCATAGAAATATCCTAGGTATCAACACAAGGACATTGTGGATTCCTTACCAAAGAAAGTGGCTTATCACATTGAATACACCGGTTCTCACTCGGTCACCAAAGTTAAGCAATGTTGAGCCTTGTCAGTACTTAGATGGGTGACTGCTTTGGAATACCAGGTGCTGTAAGCGTTTAGTGATGGATGTGTGTTGTGGTACAATGTATATCGGCTCAGAAAGAGAAATTGGTGAGCTGAGTTCGAATTCCAGTTGAATATCTTGCATTCAATTAAGCACTGGTACCCTTGGGAAAGTATTAATCCATCCCTTCTCTCCAATTATGGGTTAAATAACAAGGTAATACTTAGAGACCCTGCCCTTAAAAAAAACAAATCCCAATGAATCTTGATACTTGAAAAGAAAAAAGTATGACTAAACACAAAGCTTATATAAAAATCAACAATTGTTGAAAGAAAAAGGTATTACCAGCAATAATTAAATAAAAAATTTAGTTGGCAATAAATGACCTGCCGAGATTGATATGCCATAAAACAAAAACAACCAACCAAAGAAAGTGGCTTTTACATTTAAGCCTGTTTACACACATTTGAACCAAAAAGAGCTACAGTTAAAAAAAAATAAAAATAAAACACTTTCAATCACTGAGTTCAAAATGACACAAACTAAAAAGTGAAAAAAGTGTTAAAATGAGTTATAACCCCTGAACTAAAAACATATTTGATTATCTGCCTTAATCGTCCAGGTCCATAAAAGAGCAGAATCTCATTTTATTACCTTGTTACAAGGTATGGCTAGAGTATGTTGAGATTGGGGGAAACACCTAACCAGTTGCTCTCACAACAACTATGGGGTTAATAAGCAGAGAGGGAAAAAAAGATGGCAGCTAACACGACATCAGAAACCACAGCAACTTTAGGAACAAAATGCCCATTAGACCAGCTTCACAAGACACTGTCCTGCCAACTGGTGACTGCTAGTTTTTCTGTTGCACTTATTAGCATCATTACAAAGACCCAGATCTTGACCAATCACAGAAAGACCCATATCTAGATATGTTGGGAAGTTCCATTGATGATGGGGAAAACTCGAATGTAAGTCGTGTTAACAAACATATCCAAAAGCAATATCCGTTGGCCTCTGTTGCATCTGTACTGAGCATTCACCATATACCTCTTAATTTTTATTATCTAACAACAAAGTTTAAAGTTTACTGTCTGCTTGACATGTTTGTCCAATTTTGAAGACCAGTGCATACTAAAAACACTAACAAACACCTTTCAGCATCAGCTGAAAGTAAATTCTACCAGATGAAGACAAATGTATCTATAGAGTATTTGTCAATGATGATAATATGCCATACATTAATACTCATTTAATATTATTTTTCTCTGTGTTTAAAATATAAACCAACGTTGACCAGATTACATAAATGCTAATGTCATTTTGTCATATTTCAATGAAAGATCAACTATTCTTGGTTCTCACACAACTAAAATTTTAGTTTCTCATTAATTTAAAAAAAGAAAACATCCATTAACATATATTTTTCATAGGGTATGTGTTTGACCTATGACCTCCTTCACTTCTATGTTTGGAGATTAATATCTATGAAGTTTAAGTTCAAAATTAGCAACAATTGACACAATTCTGAAATTCTTTCTGTAAACTTAGAAATGCAAAACTTTTACAAACACTTACCGATTTTGCAGTTTGTCTATCTTGGAGTTTCGTTCATGAAATTCCAAACTGATTTCTTGTCTTTCTGTTTCAGCAAACTTAATCTGTGACATTAACATGTCCTTATGAATGCTGATCTCATGCTGGCGTTCCTTCATTGTCTGAAATTATTCCAGAATAGTTAAGTGTTTAAATAAGACCAGACAGCAATATCAGAGGCAATGAGCAGTCACAGGCAAGAAGAGAAGAGAAGAAAAGTAACAATAATAAATTAACATTTTCTGGCAATCATCTGACAAGATGATCACTCATGAACAACATTAACTTGACATTTAACAATTCACTGGTTGTATACTTGAGTAATAGAGAGTTCAATCGGTTGATAATCAGACTTGTAATAATGACAGATCAGTTAAACAAGTCTCCGGTCAAGTTGGACATTTTCCAAGATCAAAAGTTGTGACTTGTAGAATTAATGAAATAATTTAGTAAACTGTTGGAATTGTTATGCAATTTCAGTCCTCCTATGTGGCAGTGAATTTTGGAAAACCTCCTCACAAATGAAAAGACAACAGAATGCTGATGATACCATGGACTTGACATGTGAGTAACAAAGTTCTAAGTAAAATGGAAAGATAAAAGGATGCTCATAATTAGAATCAGAAAGAGACAATTGAAATTTCTGGAACATATGAGAAAAGTATGCATGGAGAATTCAACACCTACAGGACATAATGAAGGCAAGAGGCACTTAGAAAATTACTCAGTAACCTAACTAACAAGCTTGTGTAAATAAATAGAACAGAGTGAGAGTGTTAATGAAAAGACAAACCTTACTAAGAGCTACAAAGTATAGGAAACTGTGGTGGACCATGAGCACCCACATCCTGAAGAAACTTTTTGAAAGCCTTTGATTGAATGTTAGGAAATGAGTTAACTGCTTTCATCCAAAAGAGACACTGTTCTAATATTGGTTTGAATTTTTGGGATGTGGAGTTATCATTATCTAAAAAAAGACTTATATTTTCCTTTTCGTTGTTATTATTACAATGATTTCACAATTGTGCTCTCTTGCCTTCTTCAAGTGTCAGGGGATTAAAGAGTTGTGATTCATGAATTTGGTTGTAGAGTAAATGTGAGTTCATTTTTGTGCCAGGTCAGATTCAGGGAAAACTGGATAAGCAATATCTCAGTGATGCTAAAAAGTAAGTTTAAAAGAAAGGGATACCCTAAGACATGGGCAGCAGAATAGAACAATCTACCCCTCTTGATTAAATAAAGTCCCTGAAGGCTACCCAGATCAACAAACATCTGATAAGACCAGAGGGTACAATAGCCAAAAAATTGTAATAACAACAATTAAAATTAGAATATT
Organism: Ascarosepion bandense; assembly: GCA_037127315.1. Classification (NCBI taxonomy): domain Eukaryota; kingdom Metazoa; phylum Mollusca; class Cephalopoda; order Sepiida; family Sepiidae; genus Ascarosepion; species Ascarosepion bandense. Next base: position 403,655 of record JBBBDQ010001543.1, read on the forward strand.
AGACTAAATGTAAATATAATTTTTAATTTGCAAGAATCTCGAGCTGTCAGTTCTGACAATGAACCAGCTCAGTCAGCTGGTGGTGGCTCTCCATAGAGTGTGTTCAGCTGGCAGGCAGGCAGGTTGGATGTGCAAACACCCAGATGGTGGCCAGCAGTGGCTTCATACGGGTCTATCGTACACCAAGTGTCCCAGAAGAAATCAGTGCATGAGTCGGATGTGAGTCAGAGGGATAGCCGTGGTCAGGTGGCAAATTTCGAAAATAGCAAAAAGTCACAAAAATTCTAACTCGAAAGTGGAACTGAAGTGTTGGATTCTCGTTTTCTTCACCTTGTCAATCTAACAAAACCCATTTAGTTAGACTGAGCATGAACGTGCAGAAAAACAGCAAAGGTTGTTACACAAATTAGAGCATTGCTGGAGATGGCTGGAGTGCCACAGCACTTGGGCCCAGGTTGGCAGGCAGGCTGGTGGTGCGCAGCATTTGGCTGGCTGGCAGGCAGGCAGGCAGGCAGGGGAATCCAACTGGCAGCTGCATGCCGGCAAGCATTCACTCGCTCGCTTGGCTGGTTGGTGGTTGCTATCCGTAGTGCACGTTCGGCTGGCAGGCAGGTGGGTCACACATGCAGGCACCCAGTGCTGGCTCTGTATGTATCTATTGCACACTAAGTATCCCATAAAAAAAATTGGTGATGACAAGCACACACAGGCACAAGGCAGACGCGAGTCGGATGGGCAGCTGTGGTCAGGCAGCAAATTTCGGAAAATGGCAAAAATTTGAAAAAAATCCAACTCGAAAGTGGAACTGAAGTGTTGCATTCTCATTTTCTTCACCTCACCAATTTGGTTGGACTGAGCACAAATGTGCAGAAAAAAAGCAAAGGTTGTTACACGAATTATTCTGCTACCCTTGTCGCATGAAGTATAAAATAGTAAAATTTACATATAATCAGTCAGTCAGTTAAGTGCCATACGTGAAACATGCTTGGGCGATCATGTCTCGAAAAAGACATGACTGACTGGGCAAAAGATTATCCCGCAGTAGGTTGCCATTGCTTTCTGCGGTAGACTGGTTGCCGGCCAAGGCTATAGAACCCAATCTGTCTTGTTATTTAACCCATAACTGGAGGGAAGAGACAGATTAATACCTTTCCCAAGGGTATTTGCACATAAGTGAATGCAATGAATTCAACTGGAATTCAAACTCAGCTCCCCGATTTCTCATTCCGAGCCGATATTCACTGCACCACAACACACATCCTTACATATAATACTTTACCTATACTTTTCTGTTTACTATCATGACATACCAGTGACAAGACCATCGTCAGAACTGTATTATGTTTAAACACTGGTTTCATACAATCATCAATGTTAAGTAATTTTGAGCCAAGTTAGTACCTAAATCGTGACTGATTAAAAATACCAAGTGCTGTAAGCTTGGATATGTGGGTAGTGTAATAGATAACAACTTGGAATTGTTAATCAGAGCATCAAGTTCATATCCTGTTAGGTTCATTAGATCCACTTATCTGCAAATACTCTTGAGAAAAGTATAAATGTACTTCTCTCTCCCCAGATATAGATTAATTAGTATTACTTGCATCATGAAATCATTATTATTCAAAAATAAATAGATAAATAAAAATAAAACAATTCTTGCAATCTAAAAATATTTTCTGGCTTTAAATAACCTACAAAGTGTTGAAAATCCATAGCAAACAAATCAATCAAATCAAAACAATTCACAGTAGAAAAAAGCCAGAGATTGTCATATAATTGCCTTTTCCTAAAGCTTTTGCATGTCTTTGATACAAGATATCTTCTATAACAGATATAATTGATACAAGATATCTTCTATAACAGATATAATTGATACAAGATATCTTCTATAACAGATATAATTGATACAAGATATCTTCTATAACAGATATAATTGATACAAGATATCTTCTATAACAGATATAATTGATACAAGATATCTTCTATAACAGATATAATTGATACAAGATATCTTCTATAACAGATATAATTGATATAAGATATCTTCTATAACAGATATAATTGATACAAGATATCTTCTATAACAGATATAATTGATACAAGATATCTTCTATAACAGATATAATTGATATAAGATATCTTCTATAACAGATATAATTGATACAAGATATCTTCTATAACAGATATAATTGATACAAGATATCTTCTATAACAGATATAATTGATATAAGATATCTTCTATAACAGATATAATTGATATAAGATATCTTCTATAACAGATATAATTGATACAAGATATCTTCTATAACAGATATAATTGATACAAGATATCTTCTATAACAGATATAATTGATATAAGATATCTTCTATAACAGATATAATTGATATAAGATATCTTCTATAACAGATATAATTGATACAAGATATCTTCTATAACAGATATAATTGATACAAGATATCTTCTATAACAGATATAATTGATATAAGATATCTTCTATAACAGATATAATTGATATAAGATATCTTCTATAACAGATATAATTGATACAAGATATCTTCTATAACAGATATAATTGATACAAGATATCTTCTATAACAGATATAATTGATATAAGATATCTTCTATAACAGATATAATTGATATAAGATATCTTCTATAACAGATATAATTGATATAAGATATCTTCTATAACAGAATTCAAATTCTGCTTTGCAGATTGTCTTCTTCTGAATTAGTAACACCTGCACTTCAATATGATAAATTTGGATTTATAATAATGCTGATAATAATTGTTATGCTGTCCTCATCATGACAGGGTATGATCATAAGCTCACTGAGCAAGTAAGAACCTGACCAGTTTATTTCACATATCTTGGTAGAAAGTCACAGATATTTTTTTTTTATTTATAGCATGTAATATGCAAGTATAACTAGCAGGGCTTATACTTCATCATGTAGAAACAAAGCTGATATCTTCCAAGTTGAAGACGCACTTTGGTCATGTGGATGTTGATTGCATCAACAAGAGGGGCTCTCCATTCTGGCCATTGACTTCAGTCTGTGTACTGGCTGCATATATAGCTATGGTCTCCAGTCTACCCATTTGTGCAAGATGATTGTTGACCCTACAAGAAAGTTTATCTTTCCTTTGCCAGGGCTTGTTTCTAAACCAGCTAGCTTTGTAACCACCATCATCACTAGAAAAGTTCAATTAACATTGGCCCATCCATACAGGAGGTCATAATGGCTTACATAGTACAAATAGTGCGTGTATTGATATATTTTACATCAAATATATCTATGAACAAGGAAGTATGTATGTGTGAATCATATTTTATGTCACGTCATTGAGTGGGGGATCATTGCTCTCCACAATGTACTATCTTTTGTAGTGCTAAGAACTGTCTGTCTCTTTAATAAGCTTCCAAGTCCCTTTTTCTGCCATGCATTTACATAGGGTCATATGGTAGGTAACTCAATGTTACCTCCGGCCTATTATTAGTATCAAATACTCCAAGCACTCTCTTTTCATTATGAGCACTAGAATTTTCAACTCTTTCTGATTCTAAGTACATGTGTTCTTTTTGTTCTCATTTTCTTTAAAATTTCTTCAATGTTCTTATGTTCCATTCATAGTATTCTCACCATTCTTCTCCAGAAGCACATCCCTGTTTTCTGAATTATTCTCTTCAGCTGTGAAGAAACTGTCCAACATTTGCTGTCATGGAGGAAGTTTGATATTACAAAGCAGTTCAACATTTTTTTCTCATAGAATTTTCCTGATTGTTAATATTTTGTTTAGCTTTTATAATTCATATGTTGATATTCCAATGTACCTTCAGATTTCTGTAACATTTTTGTCATTTCATGTACCACTTCCCAATTCATTAAGCTTGATTTTGACATCTCCAGTCATAGCTCAAATTTGTATTTTTATCACCAGAAACCTCAATTGCTTTAAGTCAAATTTATCACGTTTGTATAATAAATGAAAAAAGGCTTGGTAAATATGACACTCACAGGTCAGATAGAGGAAAAGAGAGACAGGGGAAAACAGCGGATAATATATTTGACAGGCCTGAGCAGGTGGATGGCAGATGAGGATGTTTGGATGAGGTAACAGAAAAAAGTGTGCTAAGAGCTATCAGGGATAGATGGAAGGCCACAATCACCTATGTCCTGAAGGGACATGGCACATTGATGAATAGTTGTTCTCTTGTTAACAACTTACATTCCTTAGTAAATCAATTGTCAATATTTCTTAGAGACTTTCTCTTATGTAAGAAATGCTTTCTGAGTCATAAAAACTTTTGTTCCATTTTATTAATCTGTTCCTTGCAGATCTTGTAGCCAATTTCAATAACATTCTTTCAATAAATCAGCTATGGTAAATCTGAGTGACTGAAACAACAAAATAACTCATTTTTTTCCCTTTTAGCGTAAAGGCAGCTCTTAAAGAATGTATCCAAATAAAAAGTTAAAATTGTGCAATTTAACTGTCCCATAAATTTTATTTATATTAAACCCTCACTTTCCAAATCTTCTCTCTTTTTGAGATTTAAATCTTTAAACCTTAATAATTACTGTTAATTATTTCAAGATAATTTGAATCAGCAGCTGCATACTTTTGCAAATTTATTGATAAAATTAATTTATTTTGGCTAACACTAAGTGCAACACATCATCAGTTAACTGCCCCAAATAAGTGTAAAGTACTGAGGCCACTCCTAGCCATTCCTTAAACTTTACACACTCATCCCTATTCACTTATAACCTACAGGCAGGCTCTTCACTTTACAAATTGTTTTCATGCTATCAATTCATATCTTTATCTTCTATCATCCAATACACACCAAGAGCCCTCAAATCCAAGATAACATTTGTTTTTATCTCTTTTGATATCTTATTCCCTATCTTTTCAACATAATAATTTTTCTTTTAATGAAGACACAATGTCAAAACTATCTTGATTCTCACATCTTAATCAATTCTTCTAACCAAAAACACTGCCCATTGCATGATTCTTTCCCAGTTTTATTAAATTCATTCCCAAGTCACACATGAAACTAGAGATATTAATCTTAGGCAAATTCCTGTGTCTGTTGCAAGAAAAAGAAAAACACAAATTTGTAATTGTTTTCAACACTTGATGATTTATGGCAATGTTTTTTGTATTAGAAAGCATTCACTTCTTTTGTGCATATTCAATATATTCAATTTCATGCTATTAGTTTGAAGCTAATTTTTCTAAGAATTCAAAATAAAGAACAATGAGCACAAACATGATTTTCATGTCTGATGCAGCCAGTAGAAATATAAGTGTAATAAGGTTAGTATTAAAGTTATCAGTTAATTTAAAGACCAACATTTCTAATATGTTTATCAATTTCTTTCTTTGATTTTCTCAATCTTTTTTAAATTTATGGGTTGATGTTAAATATAAACTGATCAATATTTCCTGAGCACTTTTCGCTTTCATAAGCCATGATCAAATTATTTGTTTGTGGATTCATGTGAATATGTTTCAAGGTATGTATTGTATTTATGGTAGTTTTTTTTATATCACATCCTCTCACATCATTTTGGTATGTCTTGTTGGCTTTTTCAAGTATGGTGTCTTCACACTCACAAAATATTGGACACTTTATGTCCTTTCTAACGAGGAAGTTAGAAAAACCCATAAAATATCATAAATGACTTTGCTGGTCTTTAAATATATTTGTATGACTGAGAAGTGCATTCCAAATACATTTCTCTTTCTTTCTTAACTTTTGAAACATTAACTTAAAATATAATTAATCTATGTAACATAAAATATCATAATAAATATACACGTTACTTGAAACAAAAAAGTGAAGTTACAAATCTTAGTACTACAGTCAGATAGAAAATACTTTTATTTTTTTTTTTTAAACAATGTTCTTATTGTAGGAAATTATCAAGCCTAACTTCATGGTTTCAATAAAAAAAAAAGCTTAATGCTGCTTGCAAAATGTTGCTTGTAAAATGCAGTGATGAGATGCTTAAATTGAAATGCATAAAGAATGGATTCTTGGAGAACTCAATGAAGCAGTTAAGTTGTAGTTTTTTATTATCCTGATTATTATTTTTATTATTCTGATTTGCCTCTTTATTTATCAATAGCAGGAAAGTGAAATAAATTAAACTGTTCTTTTGAGAGGAGACCACATGCTTTAAAGGAAATGAAACACAATGTGAGTGATGATATCTAAAAGTCCATTAAAAAAAAATCTAAATCAAATACTCAATTACATTATGACAGTTTGATGCTATACAGAGGTCTGTTTTATAGAATCCATTCATGACTTCAGCATTTAATTGTGACAACTATTACAATATACATACCTTGATTATATTCTTTGTTTAAACAACAGTTACTTTAGTTTATTACACATACTAATTAGAAAACAGTGAAAAAGTCACAAGATTGTAAGCAACAATGTAAAGAGGTTATTTGGCATATAAGTTTAAATGACCTTGTGCAATGAATAGATTGTAGAAATAAAAGTTTGCCTCACTAAAATGAAAAGAAGATAAAACATTACATGCACTGAATACTGAAAAAGGCGATGAGATGGAATAAATTTTTTTCAAAAGCTTCCATGATTTGAATATTTCAGGCATCAAATGAAATCCACTCTCTTGTAAATATGATGTACAAGCAAGCTTTAATTGATAATTATTTTACAATGCTCATTCAGTTCTCAAGTTCAGATAATTGAGAAAACATATCAATTCAAGAACAGAAAGCTTCAAATAAATCTATTTATAAACTAGTTCATAATCATGAGGAGATAAAAAAATGCAGAGAGAATGAAAGAAAATTGGATCTTCACAGACCAACTAATCATGTGCTTTAAAGTGTTTAGGGCTTTGGTTTCATTTCCATCTCTTGATTAATAGTTTCTATTCTGGATTTAGCCAAATAGATTTAATTCTGAATTTGGGCAAATATATTCAATTTTGCATTCAGGCAAACAGAATCAATTTTAGATTTGGTCAAATGCATTCAATTCTGGATGCAAACAGACAGATTCAATTCTGGATCTGGGCAAACGGATTCAATTCTGAATCTGGGCAAACGGATTCAATTCCGGATCTGGCCAAACGGATTCAATTCCGGATCTGGCCAAACGGATTCAATTCCGGATCTGGCCAAACGGATTCAATTCCGGATTTGGCCAAACGGATTCAATTCCGGATTTGGTCAAACAAATTCAATTCTGGACTTGGCCAAATAGATTCACTGCTGGATTTGGTCAAATGTATTTAATTCTTGATTCCAGGAGAAAGATTCAATTTTGGATTTGAGCAAAATTATTCAATTCTGGATTTGAGCAAATTGATTCAATACTGGATTTGGATGAACAACTTTCATACTGGATTTGGGCAGATGGTGAAAGGCTTCAATTCTGGATTCAGGTAAACAAATTCAATTCTGGATTTGGGCAAATGGATTCAACTCCTGATTTAGTCAAATGAATACAATTTTTTATTCCAGCAGACTGATTCAATTCTGGATTTGAGCAAACTGGATTTGGGTGAACAATTTTGATTCTGAATTTGGCAGATGTATTCAATTCTAAATCTGGGCAGCTCAATTTAATTCTAGATCTGAGCAATCAGATTCTATTCTTTGCTTGGTGAAATGGTTTCAATTCTATTTGGGACTGAGTGTTTCAATTCTATTCAACTAAATGAAAACAGACTCACTTCCCCTGAATAGTGTTATATATATATATATACACCTGAAGAATAATGAATTTTCATTTCTATACTGGACATATTTATCTGATTAGATGTAATGATAAAAAACAACTTGTATTTAATATTTCTATGCCATTAACTCTTCTGTAGAAAATTAAAAGTGATTAAACCTCCATGATTTCCAGACTTTAGAAAAATAATAATCTCACAAAAACTGATCAAAAATTTCAGTTAATACAATTTTTTTTAGTAATAATAAATAATGAACTTCATACTTACCTAACTGAATATTTTTTAATGTTAACAATTTTATCCTATTTGGTCTTGTATTAAATTTATTTCAATTTAAGAAAATTTTTAAAAAATCTGTTGAAAACATCTTTTAACATCATTGATATGATAAATGATTTAAGGGGGAAATGAAGCAATTTACTGCTTTAATATTTAGTTATATAAATATAACAAAAACTAAAATTAAGAGAATCTTTTCATAACTTTTGCTAGAATGGGTTTAAGGTCAACCATTTATCTTTCAATAAATTTATATATAAAGATCTAAATCATCTTCATGTGTCATGTTGCTTCAGAACATAGGTGATCATGGACTTCAACTTGGCTTTGTCTTTTGTTGCTCAATATTTTTTCCCTTGGAATCCTGCTCTGACATCTATTTGGTCAAGCCTATCAAATATGTGCTGCTTTTTCTTGTCTCTTTTTCTTTCTATCCATCCTGTGAGTATTAGATTCTCCAGGCCCTTTCTCCTCATTACCTGTCCCAAGAACCTAAGCTGACTGAATATTAGTTTTCTTCTCATTTGCATCCTCTCCAACATTGTTGCTCATGTGCTCAGTCTATTGTCTCCTCAGCATCCTTCTGTAGAACTACACTTCTGCTGTCTCAAACCTTTCCTTCATCCTTGAAGGAGATTGTCCAACATTTACTGTCATACAGAAGGACAGATATCACATAGCAGTCTAGTACTCTTTTCTTTGTTTCTAATGAGATTTTCTTATCTCTCAGTACCCTGGTAAGCTTTTGAAACAAGTCCTTGGCCATACCAAAACATCTTCAGATTTCAATGTTGCACTTTTCATCGTCTGTCAGAACACTTTCCAGGTATGTAAATTTCTTTGTTTTATTTTAAAACACTTACAATAATATACTTAACACTAACAAAGTCCAAACAATTGTTTAAAGAACTATAATATAATACTACTGAGTTTAGATTAACACTATCAGAAGTAAATATGGTTTTTATTTGACTAATTACTTACCGTTTCAATTTGAAGTTTTCTTTCTTCCTGACTTAACACTTGATAAGCTTTATCATACAAAGTGTCTCGGAGACGTTTCACAGTTAATTTCTCCATATTTTCTGTTACCAGTAATCCCTGCAACAAAAAAGTAATATGAAACATAATTCATCATTTTTTCCTTTAAACTAAGAACAATGATTTTTTTAAAAATAGACATTTAAGAATAAATAAAAGCAAATACCACAGAATTATAAAAAAAAACTTTTAGGCCTATTCAATTATAAATAAAACCAGACAACTGAAAATGATGCTCTAAGACTAAAAAATATAACACATAGCAAGGAAGATTATAAGTGTCACTTTTATTTTTAAAGTCTTCAATATGAAACAGATTCACACTTTTTGAAATGCAAAGATTACTTCCAAGTTAATAGTTTGTTTCATAAAAGTTTAAGGGATGTTTACATTTTCCACTGACATAAAGCAGGGTGATTATATTGAATCAATTGTTAAGTCTAGTGCTAGGAAATTTAGTTCACTGTGTTGTGCCATAAAATTCTCAGCAGAATCTTCTATACACATTTATAAATCTACCATTTTCTTCTATCAGGCTTCTCATTTATGGGACACTCGTCCTGGTTCTTGTTATCCAGTCAATTTTGATTTTTAAAATTTAACCATTATGTAAATTGTTATCTTCTGATTTTCTGTTCATTTATTGTTTCTCTTACTTCATAATGTTTCTCTTTTCTTCATAATGTTTCTCTTTTCTTCATAATGTTTCTCTTTTCTTCATTTATTGTTTCTCTTACTTCATAATGTTTCTCTTTTCTTCATATTCTTTCACACTCATTTTAGTGACTTTATTACCTTGCTTGGGATGAAATGATTAAAAAATATCTTCAACCCTTCCTGGATGCTGTATTTCTATTTGTTTATGTGGAGAGTATTGACTTCTCAATTTGGGTTGTTCATCATGCATACCTTAAGCAAGTCTTTAAAACAGTCATAAAAGCTTTGCCTCAGTTTTTGCTAAGGATGATGATTTCATTGGCATAGTTCACCATATAAGATTCATTTGGATATGCTGTTGGCCACTATTCATATGACATGACACACTCACCAAAGTCTTTGACAATGGTTCTGTGCTTCTAATCTGACAGAATTAGCTCCCAAAAAACTTCAGAAATCTGGTGTATGAGATAAAGCATTAATTCCCAGGATGTTGTAAAAACAATGCTGTTAAAAATACTCAGGCACTTTTACTTGCCTAAAGTAGACAACCCAAATTTAACAGGAATAAAGAAGCCATGTTAAAGTAATTATATAAAATATAATTCTTTAATAATAATGTTATTTGTAATTTATCCCTCAATAATGACAAAAAACAGTATCAGCAATAAATAAACAAGTCAGCTATTTTTGGTAACAATTTTGCTCTCTCTCTCTCTCTCTATATATATATATATATATAAGGAAGTGAAAGAACAGATAAACCCACTGTTTATGCATTTACTTTTATAAAGAGTGCTCAATACAAAGTAGAGCTTAATATTGTAATTATAGAAAGAGAGACCATAGTAAATGTATAGTTTCAAGGCATTATATATTAATAGGTAAAAGTTCTCAATATCAGAGACAGAGCGTATGGAAATATAAAATTGAACACATCAACAGAATCTTCAGACTGTAAAGATTGTGTTCAAGCATGAAATAAACTGTTGCCACTTGGTAATGACCAATAAGTAGTGTCCAATTTTACATTGATTTATTATGTGTGTGTGTGTGTGTGTGTACAACAATTTTCACAGAGTGAACAGATCTTAAGCAGAAGCTTTATTATGTTGATCCTGGGCAAAGTAAACTGGTAATTTTATCCAAAGCAGAAGTGCCAATTCAGATATAAATAATGTAATCAGTTTTGTGGGTTTTAATAAATTTATGACAATAGTTTATTTTGCTTAATATAAGAGAAGCCATTTAGACTCATTCAAGGATCTATATGTAGAATGATTTTTAATTCACTAAAATGTACTACTTAAAAAAAACTGCAGAACAAAACTATCTGTTTATAAAACAAATATTTTTTTTTATTCAGATGTAAATCAAAATTTGACAATGTATAAAATTTAAGTTTTTATAATAATGCATTAACTATAGGCCTTGGTTGGTTACAAATGGCTCAGAATTACCTTCAAGATGAACAACCAAAACTGTCTGTGTAAGTTATTGAAGAATATTTAATCTAATATGTTAATGATTCAAAAATAAATGATGATGGTTAACACATTTTGTGCACTCTGTAAATCATAAGTGTTATTTGATCTACAAAAAACAAATAAATTAAAACAGTTTTAAGTAAAACTTTAAGACAAATCCAGAAAATAACATTAGTAATAAGAGTCTGCAAAATTAAAAAAAGCCAATGTCCTGATGATACCGATGCTTTATTTTATGGTCTTTATTAATGGTGGTATGTTTTAAGCTGATGAAGTTATCCTCACCTTCACCAACACCAAAACAAAATCTGGAGTCACTAAGTCCATAGCAAACAAGAGTGATCACAAGCATACAAAATACTTCTCTTCATTTTTCCTCTATGAGTAGTTAAAGATAGAATGCAATTATTGATGTATTCATAACAGAGGTTTATTGTCCCTGCAGAATACAAATTGAATTTTCAAAGAATAGAATGGTGAAATCATAGTCAGTAGAAATAAATTTAGATATTTATATCTTTTATTGCCAAGATAAAGAAAGTGTCTATTATATAAAAAAACCTGAGTTTTCAAAGAATAGTGTGATGTAATTGGAATCTTTGTCATTGTGTCAAGCATATGTTCAATGAATAACTAATATTAACCAGGGAGCATTAAAACAACTAAGTATTTTTCTGTATATTTTAGCATACCTTACAACATGAAAAAGATAATGTTAATGACTGAATATAATGAAGCACACCAAAAGTAATAATTATATTGTTAGTATTTTCATTCCAAGTCATTAATCAAGCTTAAATTGCTTTAGTTTCTTTCCACACAAAAAAATATGAAAGCTCTGAATAGTAGACATGAGAGAAATACTAAAACGATTGATCTTTTAAAATTTTTTAAAAATCGATTTACCGTTCCTACAGAACAAGAAAGATTTTGTTTTCAGCTTCCCAATGATAAAATAACCACCATAAGTAAAATGTTGTAACTCCAAAATTTATTTGCATTTTTTTAATAAAAAAAATCTGAATAAAGTTTTGCAAGAAAAAAACTAGTGACACCAAAAGTCATATATAAACAAATATAAGAAATCACTAAGAAAAACAAAATGTGTTTAAAAAATTCAAATAAAGTCTTTATTCTTATCAATAAAAGATAATAATTTATATTAAAATAGGGTATATAAATACTCTCCTTGTTCTATATTTTGTTAAGTGTGATGAATAGTAGTAAGTGTATCGAAATATACTCTTTTCTCTTCACAAATAGAATGACAGAAAAACTCTCTCAGTCTCTACACCTATGTTTTCCTTTTTTTTATAACTCAGACATAGCTTACTTGGTCAGCTGAAAATCAAAGTAGAAATGCAAAGGCATTACAAACCTCAAACAACAACAAACTATGGGCATAATTCTCTTCTCTTGACTTTTTGCTTCACTCTCAGCAACACACACGTGCATGTATGGAACTTTGCTTCAAGTTGTCAGAAATCCAATGAACATCAAACCAAAAGGGTGACATGTTAAAAAATATTATCCCCACAAGAAAAGAGATAGAGAAAATCCAAAAATAATTCAAAAGGACAATCCACATGTGCAAATACCAGAACAATTCATATGAAAAAATTTTATAACCTCCAGACCAAAATACATGTAAAGTTTTTGAACCGTCACCTAAACAAACAAAAATAGGTAACTAATGGAGTCAACCACAAAAAAAAAAAAAAAAAAAATTATAGTATAGTTCGTAAAAGCCCGGCCTTGTTAATTTATTATCACAACTACATCAAAATCATACTGGTCATCCTACCATGAAACTATACTACAGAAGTATATCACTGACAATTTGGATGGAAATGAGTGCTAAATATTTGGACCAAAGATTAAATCAGAATTTGGCAATTTAAAAAAAATCAATGCAAATTTTGTAAAAATCAAACTCATCCTTTGTGAACCCAAAGAATAAATTCTGGAGAAACTTTGGTAGTTCCTCCTCTTTCTATAAATATAACTTGCTGAAAATTCTTCATTATGAAGAAAACAGCTACACAGGATGCTTCAAAATGACAAGAAGTCAATCAACTTAAAGAGTAGTTTTGTTAAACAAAGGGTTGTCAACACTCTGACTGATGTTTACTTCTAAAGAGTTCCTATTCACAAAACAAGTACAAGGATGACCAAAATTTTTCACATACTTTCCTGTCTTCAACATTGTTGACAACATATCCTTCAACTACATTCAAAAGAGGCACTGTTTCAACAAAAGCAGCAGAATTTTATTCTATTTCTCAGACAAATCTTTATTGTTGACAAACCCACACAGAGGCAATGATTTGTGCAACCATCATTTTTTAAAATATTTCTTTAACTACTGAAAAATGTGGGAACTTTTGGCTGTTTTATTTATTTATTTTTTTTAATGTTGAAAGCTTTTTCTTCTTGCATTATTTATTTTTCTTTAATATATAATTTGCGAATGATAAATTATTTTTTCAACATTAAACATTGAGTATATGATGTTTCTTTTTATCATTTCTCTCATTTTCGATATTATCCTTATAATCTTGCAAAAGTTTTCAGATTTTCTAATTAATTTTTCTATTTTGCTTAGATCTTATATATTTTGCAATTTAATTTTTATGCAAGAGCAAGTCAGAATTTCAAAACTTGAGCCCTGCACATAGATGAAAATACCTTGTGCATTTTTATCCTTTTAATTTTATATACATAGTTTTTTTTCCCCCACACTGAATACACCTTTGTATTCAACCAGTCAACACAAGCAAATAATAATGACTTCTGAAGTTCCTTTAATAGAAACTTACTAAAACTTTTCTGAATGAACATTGAGACACTTTTGTCTTGAATGGCTATGTTTGTAGTCTTCTTTTAAATTTTCAGTACATACCTTTAGTAAATGAGTTCGCTTGTTAAACTAACTTAAAATAACATGTCTTCGTTTATTCTTTTCATGCTCTTGCAACTTGGATTCTATAGATAGAGCATTGGTAGATAAACCAGATCTATCTTAATAAGGATATACATATTTTCTCTATGAACATTATGGTGTAAAAATATTTACATTTCTTTTTCATTTTGCAAACCAGACATTTGAAAGTTTCCAGCTGATGCAAATCTGAAAGTTTTTGTAATTTATTACAAACCAATTATTAGATGTTGATTTGGTTTTATCAAATCTGAAATTTTTCCCAATGTTTCTTGTAAAATTATTGGATTATGATGCAAGGAAAACACCTTCTTTATAAGTACTCTTCTTCATTTTCTATGTGCCATGTTACTTTAGAATGTGGAGGATCAGGCTTTCCACAATTTTCTGTCTTTTGTTGCTTTCAGTAAATTTTGTCTTCTTTGGTATCTCTCCTGAAGCTCATTCTGCCATCCATTTACACAAGATCGTTAGGTAAGTTATGCATTGTCCCTCTTGCCTTCTGTAGGTCCTTTTAAGCATCAAATTCTCCAAGCCCTCTTTCCTCATTATAGGTCATAAAAATTTAAACTATCTCTTTCTGATGTTAAGTATAAATGTTGTTTGTTTACATTTTCTTTAAAACTTTGTCATTGATTACATATTTAGTCCATGGTATTCTCAGCATCTTTCTGTAGAACTATATTTCTGTTGCTTCAAGTCTCTTCATATGTGAGTGGATTGTTCAGCATTCATATAGGAGGACTGAACAGTTCAGTATCTTTTTTTATTTTTCTCAAAATTTTCCTCTTTCTTAATATCTTGCTTAGATTTTGACAGGTAACTTTAGCTATCCAAATATATCTTTAGATTTCAGTGTTACACTTTGTTTTTGTTTTTTTTTATTAAAGCACTTCCCACATATTAAAATTGTTGTACTTGCTTGATAAGAAAAAAAAAATTTCCTTTCCATTTTGATAACCTCAGCATGTTAAAAACTTAAATGTTTTTAGTCCAATATGATGATTGGTCATATTATAAATGATATTATGTCTGATTTTGTGAGTAAAATGATACAGTTTCATTCAAACATCCAGGATTTATTTCTGTAAGATATTGAAAGGAACATCACTAACTTGTTATAAAGCAGATCTTCAAAATAATTTTTCAAGTTTTTAGTTTTAAACAGTTATAAATCTTTTGAAACAAACTTTGATAGCACTTTGACATTTCAATAAAAGATACATTTTTTTTTTAATTATTAAAGTCATATAAAAGGGAAACATTTTAAACACTACCTGATACAATAAACAATAAAATAAATCTTATGCCTGAAGCATTCTGGAAGTGACTTCATTCACCAAACAAAAGGTCTGTTCTATCACTGCAGGCATTTGCAGTGTTTGGATTGCAGCAGCTGTATTTGCAACAGAAAATAACCTTGACTACTGCAATTGAGATGCATTTAAAAAAGCATTCAAGCAGAAGGGAAAGTAACATTTGTAAGTACTGCAGAGGGGCTAAAAGTTGAAGCTTTAAAAATTAATTAGAATATATTTTATTAGAAATAATTTTACTCTCTTCAAATTTTCCCCACCATACTTTCTCTTCTGAACACTACAAGCAAAGTATAACACTGAAAAAAATAAACATTACCTTTGTTACCAGCTGTATACCAGAGAAAATATTGGGAGTTAAAACTTGAAAATATGCAGTTGACACAGTTTTGAAACAAATAAAGAAAGAAAACAGCAAGAACTCCTAGGCAAGGTAGTAAAGGAAAGTTAGAAGCTAGCCACCACTAATAACAGGAGAAAATATATGGTTGTCAGCAAAAGAAAAATCTCAAGATGTCAATTACGAATTAAAAATGTTAAAATCTAGTGAGTACAGAAATTTAACTATCTGAGAAGTGTTCTAACAATTGACACAAAATGTGAGAAAAAATTTAAAGGGAGCTAAACTGGAATAGTAAAAGATGCTTTTAAAAGCTAAACAAGATATTAAGAAACAGAAATATTTTATTAGAATCAATGGAAAGTGTGATGAACTGCACTGTAATATCAGTCCTCCTATATGGCAGTAAATGCTGAACAATTTCTTCACACATGAAGACAAGACTTAAGGCAACAGAGATGTGGTTCTACAGAAGGATGCTGAGAATACCATGGAAAGAACATGTGGGCAACAATAAAGTTTTAAGTAAAATGGGAATGAAAAGAACACTTTTTTTTTAATCATTTCACCCCAAGCAAGGCATTCCGTTGCCACTATTGCGCATGGGGCTACATAGGGGAAGGTAAAGAGGGGGAGTGGTTAGGTGTAGGAAATGTCAGAAGAAAGGTGATAGATGGGTAAGGATACCAAGGATGATGGTTGAGCAGATGGGAAGAGTGTTTGATAGAATGGGAGAGAGTGTGTTAGGAGGTGTCTATTGACCTTACATTTAAACTCCTGGAGATTGTAGCCATCGGGGAAGCAATCATGTGGAAGGGAATTCCACAGTCGGGAAGTGCGAGAAAAGAAACTGTTGGAGTAGAAGTTGCGGTTACATTTTATCGGTTTCACTGTAAAAGGGTGGGATCTAGTTGCTAATCTAGTATCTCATGCAAATTCGTATCTAGGGAGCAGCAGTGATCTAAGTTCATTGGAGCAGAAGCCGTGAAAGTATTTATAGAAGAGACACACGGAAGCCACGTTGCGCTGGTGAGAGAGAGACTTCAGGTGGTCTGCCAAGTTGGTATCGATCACATTACAGACCCTCCGCTGTACCTTATCGAGAAGCCCGAGGAGAATAGCAGGAGCACCCGACCAGATATGGCAGCAGTATTCAATGCATGGGCGGATGGTAGATTTATAAATGTGCAAGATAGATTCAGACGGAAAAAAACTTCCAGTCCCTGCACAGAGAACCACCTTTCATAGCAGCAGATTTAGCAATGGATTCGATATAGTCATTCCATTTGAGGTCTGCTGTAATGTGAAACCAAGGAGGCGTAGTGTTTTACTCTCTGGGAGGCAAGCCTGGTCCATGCTAATGGGAGGTAGGTGCGATTGTCTATGATGGTTAATTGAGAGTAGCTTTGTTTTAGAAGCATTAAAGCTTACGAGCCATTTCTTACCCCAGTCCATTATGGATTGGAGGTCCTTTTCAAGCTCAGCTGCAAGGTTAGCTTTGTTGCCTACACCAGATTTTTGGTCGAGGTGAGAGTAAACTGTGGTGTCATCGGCGTACATACCTACTTGGGATATTATGGAATCAGGGAGATCATTAATGTATATCAGAAAGAGCGTAGGACCTAGGATAGAGCCTTGAGGGACACCTGCGTTTGTATGGTAGTTCTGAGAAGCATGTCATTTAATACCACCTTCATTGTGCGGTTAGAGAGGAATGACTGGATTAATTCAAACAAATGTTCAATTATACCAAAGCTCTGCAGTTTGCATAGAAGGCCAGCATGCCAAACTCTGTCGAATGCTTTAGAGATATCCAAGGCAACAGTTCAGGCTTCACCATTCCTGTCGAGTGCCTGATATATGTACTCGGTGATGGTCGTTAGCATATCAGCAGTAGACCTGGTGAAGCAGAAACCATACTGCTTGTCTGAGAGGAGCCTGTGTGCTGTGAGATGCTGAGCCACCTCGGCGTTGATAATGGCTTCGAACACTTTGCCAAAGATCGGAAGAAGGCTGATAGGGCGGTAATTTGTGGGGTCCGAGGGTTCTCCAGTGTTTTTAAATATAGGAACTACAGAGGAAGATTTCCAACAAGCAGAAAGCAAATAGGCAGAAGTTGTAGAGCTTAGAAAGTACAGAGGAAAGTTCGGGGGCACATTTCTTTAAGACTATGATTGGGATTCTGTCCCCTCTGCTCGCTTTGTGAGGGTCAAGTTTTGAGATTATCTTAGAGACAAGCGAGGGTGTAATATGGACGTCATTCAGTTGAACATCAGTTCTAGGTGGGAAGTCGGGTGTAGAAACTCCAGACGAGTCCAGTCTCAAATTATTTGAGAATCTGCAGGCAAAGCATTCAGCCTTGTCCACTGAGGAGGTGAGGAGGTGAGGACCTCAAATTTGTTTATTAGTGGGGGTATTGTGGACTTGCTCTTGTTAAGTACTCTTTTACAGAGTCGCCAGTAGTCTTTGGTGCCGAACTTAGAGGATGCTATGCATTGCTTCATTCTGGCAGCAAACAACATCTTAGCTTCGTTAAGTATCTTTTTACACTTATTACAAGCTGAAGTGAAAAAGCGTCTGTTTTGGTCTGACACGTAGCTACAATAGAGTCGGAAGAAATGATTCCGGTGGGCAATGGCGGCTGAGCAAGCAGGTGAGAACCATGGAGACAAATGAGATTTAAGCTGAAATTTCCTGGCAGGGATGAAAGCATCGATGCCAGCCTTAACCCAGGAGGAGACCTCAGATGCACATTCTTTGATGAGAAGACTAAAAACGTTGTTCCATGGGACGTCACAGAGGAAGTCTCAGAATGAATCCCAGTCTGCTCTTTGGTAGCAGTAAGATATTCTACTTGTCTGGGTTTCTTGGGTTGGGTGGGAGTGGAATGAAATGTTGACAGAAACTACGGTGTGATCAGAGTTACCGAGTGGGCAGAGTTGTCTGGTAGTGCAAGAGTCTGGGATGGAAGTGAAGCAGAGGTCTAGCAATGAGTCCCTTCCGTTAGGGTTGTTGGAGAAACGCGTGGGGAATTTCACCACTTGCATAAGGGATTGGGTGATTGAAAAATTCATGGTGTGGACACCAGCAGGGTCAGTGACAGAGTTCGCCAGCCACTTGGTGTGGTGGGCATTAAAGTCACCAAACATGAATATATGGGCAGAGGGATGGGAAGAAATGGCTTTTTCAATATTGTCAGAGATACTGTCAAGTAACGAACAGTCAGGGGAGGAAGGGGAGCGGTAGAAAGAAGAGATAGCTAACTGAGCTTAGAAGTGAGAGGCAGAAGCACATGAAAGAATGATCCGGGGATTCAAGAGATGTCGCCCTAGCTAGGGGAAGGTGTTCGCTAACATACACACCAAGCCCATGTATAAAGATTGGAGTCCTTCCTGAAAAGGGAAAGGTAGCCAGGAACATCAACCTCAGAAGAGGGGATAGAAGGGTTAAGGTTAGTTTCACATAAGGCCAAGATATCAGGTGAGTTAGTGTGAGGAAGTTAGTCCGGATACCAAGTATGTTAGTGTAAGAGATGCAGACAGTTTTGGGCGTTTTCAGACTATCTGGTTTAGCTTTGTTATTATGTTTGCTTTTTTCCATAGTGATTCAGTTAAGGAGAGGTCTTAGAATAGAGTCAGTCAGTCACTTGTTTGCAGCATGTGAAGGATGGAGAATGGCGCAGCCTACAACATAATGTGGCCTCGGATTGCTCACCAAACGTTCATGCAGGGACGTCCGTCCATGCACGATATGGCACTACAAGAACCCCGGTATTATTCAACTGTTGATCAGAGCAGCCTCTCAAGACGCTACACAAGAGTTTGGGCTCCTAACTACCAGTCGGAAGCAGCAACCAAGAAACTGCCAACCCAGTACCCTCAGAATGTAAAGACGTTGCCAGCATACTCCGTAACTGCAAAGAGCATCCAGCTGAACTAACACTAAGACCGAAGAAGGGGGATGAACCGGAAACCCCTTCCTGAACAAGAAACAAGGCGATCACCTCTACTCTTGATCAAAAGAAGCGGGTGGAGTGTGAGACCAGGAAAATTAATAAAGATGCATTGCTTGGAGAAATCAATACTCATAGGATATATTGAAGGCTAGTAGGAGAAATATAAGCTATTTAACAAGCTTACATAAACTGATTATGGACAAGAGAATAGAGGGGGGTAAATAAAGAGAAATACATTACTATAAGCTGAAAAGGATAGAAATCTATGGAGAAGCAAGATCATCCATGTTCTGAGAAGATACAGAATATAAATGAAGAAAACTTAAATTATACACTTAAATTATAACTAAATTTTTCTCAGCATGTATGACTGCTAAGATTCCTGTTTTGTAGTTGCTTAACTTGAAAGAAAATGTGATCTCATCATGTGTATGTGTGAGAAAAACAGACAAGAAATAAAGTGAGAAGGAAAGGGTAAGTCATGTAGCTTGATGAGGAAGAGTGTAATTGTCACATTGCTTGATGAGAAAGAGTGTCACATAGCTTGGTGAGGGAGATGGGTGAATGAGTAAAAGAATATTTTTGAAGCTGCCATTACAAACTGATGTCGCATGTATGCATGAATTTCCTCCTGCTTTTGTCCATCTAGAGATTTTGCTTAAATACACTTCAAAGGGATCACAAACCATGTCTTTTCATTGTTGACAAGAACATGATCCATTGGTTGAAAAATGATAAATATTTATTTTCAAAGGATTAATTTATCAATAAGTAAGGGTCCTTTGACTCAGAAAGCATTTTTGTTCTTTGGCTGTCTTGAAGTTTATTTTCATGCCACATACCTACTAACATGATATAATACAAAACAGTCTAATTCTGTAAAATAAACACATACTTTGTTCCCAGTTCATAATGTTTACAATTTGAAAAGTAAAAATAATAAATGGCAATAAATTAGTCCATTGTGTTAGAAAATTATTCAGTCTTCCTTCCTGATCACAGTTTATATGACTAAAAACAATGTAGACTTATCAATATCAATCAATGTCTTTTGTGGTACAGGATGTGCGTTGTGGTACAGTGGATATCGGCTCGGAACGAGAAACCGGGGAGCCGAGTTCAAATTCCAGTTGAATCCATTGTATTCACTTACGCACAAATACCCTTGGGAAAGGTATTAATCCATCTCTTCCTTCCAGTTATGGGTTAAATAGCAGGACTGATTGGGTTCTATAGCCTTGGTCGGCAACCAGTCTACCATAGAAAGCAATGGCAACCTACTGCGGGATAATCTTCTGCCCAGTCAGTCATGTCTCTTTCGAGACATGATCGCCCAAGCGTGTATCATGTATGGCACTTAACTGACTGACTGACTATTTGACAAGTATCAAATACAAATATAAATGTTTGTTTTTATATCTCCTATATATATATATGTAAAAAGATAAAATGAATGTAAAATTTGACAATGAATATTTCAAACATATCAATCCTTGGCTCTACAAAAGAGAGGTTGACACACACATTTGAATATACATTTTTAATCAATAGGTGATATTTTTCTTTGCTTTTTTGGTATATTGAGTTGACCAGAAAGTCCATGCCAATTTTTTCAGATGTTCATGTTCAAACATATTAGAACACATCAATTTTATCAACAGGCATAATATGCTTATGTTTCTTATTAGGGCAAACTTCAAAATATCTCTTGAGAAAGAAAGTTTCAAATTACTCAATTCATGTCAATTTTGCATTCCTTATGAAAATGTAAAATTATAAAGGTGCATTTTAGATAATTCATGCTTTATATACTAAAGGAGAATCCAGAATGAAGTGATAAGAACCCATTAAACACAGCAAAAGACTGCTTGAATTCTTACCATATCCTAGATAATTTCCAACCAAAAGTCTATTTTTATTAATTCTTATTTCTTTAAGAGAAAGATGATCACAGCTCTCTGCAGATTTTTTTCTTTATTATGCTAAAATTGTCATAAATTCTTGGGAATGACAGTAGAGTCTAACCTCCAATTTAACATATAGCTGAGAGGGTATAAGAGCTTGAGTCATGCCTTTTACTGCAAAATGAATGCAATTGAATCAGCCATAATTTGAACACAACTTACAATTACTTTTTATGCTAGTCTAATGAATATTCAGATTTTGTTATAACACTTCCCAGATATAACTTCGGTGCCTTCTTGATGTTGTCATTTCACATTTATAATTGGGCTTTTTTGCTTACTGATAACCATACCTTGTCTTCTTACAGTTAATGGTTAGTCCTTCTTCTACTACCCTGTGGAAGAGAACCTATAGCTTTTTTTCCAAGTCAGCCATCAGTACAATGTCACCTACATATCTTACATTGTTAAATTTATACGTCCTGGTAATAAATCCTCAAAGGGTTTTCATTTCATTTTTAGGATAGAATTCCTGTACAGATTTAATAAATCTAGGTAGAAAACACATATTTATCTCAGGCCTAATTTCTATTTTTGCATAGCTGATATATTTATTTTCTATCTATATGCAGACAGTTTGCTCTAAGTTCTTGATTTTTCTAACATTTGTTTTTTCAAATAGATTTAGTAGATCTTAGTAGTTCAAATAGATTCTTGTGGCATACTTTATTAAATACTATGGTGTAATCTATAAAACACAAGTGCACACCTTCCTGCTTCAGTATTTGTATTGCTCTCTTTGATATATTCATTATGAATATCACATTTCTTGTTTCAGTGTCCTTGACAAAGCCACACTGCTATTGCCCCATTTCCAGTCTAATTTTGCTTTGCACTTCTTCATCAGTATTCGCACCATTAGCTTAGTTATGCAGCTCATTACACTGATTGTCTGATGAAGCTTGCATTCATTTGCACCCAGTCTCTGAGGTAATGTTATGAAGATAAATTTACTGAGGTCCTCCACATCGTCACCACTGTTGTATATTTGATTTATTACTTCTGTGACTTTTTTCATGCCAAAATTGTCTAAGGCACAAAGCATTCATTTCAATCTTCTCATGCCCTGTTGCTTGGTTTCTGTTCCTCTTCTTCAGTGCTGGTCTTACTTCACCTTTTACTTTTCTTGTCCCTTCCATAATTTCAAGTGTAGGTTTCTCTCTTATATCATGAAAAAATTCTCTGATATAGTTTCTCCATCTTTGGAGCACTTTTTCTTTTTCTATTATCAGTGATCCTTCCTTTGATTTTATAGCGCCTGCTGGTTGGCTCACTTTCTATACTATAAATTCTTTTATTCTATTGTGCATACTTGTTGTATTTGTGTTGCTCATCCTGTTTACATACAACTTTTATTAGATTCTTAATATATATGCAATCTTTAGATATTTATATCAGCAAAGATGTATGGCAGATGAAATTGCATCTTAATGCTGAAGAGGAAAAGTGTGGTTAAGAACCTACTTCTCTATTTCAGTTTTTATAAAAAAAAAAAACTCAAGACTCATTTTAAATATATGATTGGATGGAAGTATCAGTAAATTATTTCTGACCACACAGTTTATGGTTCAACAAAAGACACATTTTTAACATTCAACAAAAATTTAAAATAAAAATCTTATTATGATCCCCCAAAAATTTGTTTGCAAACTGTGGGTTGAGAAAGGTTGTTTAACATTAAATCCATTTATTCAGCTTTAATTTATTTCATATCCTTGATAACAAATGCTTTCTAGTCAGCAGGGATCAAGTTCAAGATAAGAGGAGATTTTAAAATAGCAAATTCAAGAAACTAAATCCAGTATTCCTATAAACCCAATCAATCTTGGGACAATTTTTTTTCAATGATATTATTCTGACAGCAAAATCATGAACAAACATCCTTCTCCATCACTCCAACTAGAATGTGCGAAGAATTATTACTTAAAAGAGAATTCAGTAATAGGCATTGAACACTAATGGGTCAGTAGCAGGTATAATCAATATTTGACATACATAAAAATAAACTTTTCGAAAAGATCCGGTCAGATTTTACATCATAAAAAAGGAGAAAAACAAATAACACAAAAAATGATAAAATACCAATGTTACTTTTTGCATCATCAATATCATTAAATTATAGTATACTTGTCTATTTTTATGCCTTGTAATCCAAAGAAAAAATGGCAGGAACTAAATTAGCTTGTGGTGCTACAGGACGTAGACTTCCAAAAATAAAAACCAATTCCATTCAATGTCTCAAGTACTGGGGAGGTTTTTATGCACTCTGATCTCTTAATCTATATGTAAATGCACTATAAAAATCCTAAAGAAATGGCAATAAGACTCAAACTAATCTTTAATTGTATATCTTAATACACCACAAACTGCAGTTAAGCAACAATACTCATCATATAAAAGAGAATACTCAGGTGGTGTAATGAATGTAAATGAGAAATCAATGAGTTAAGTCCAAATTTCATTCCAGCTTGTTACATTCAAATCCCCTTGAGAAAGGTATGAATCAGTTTTCCCCACTCAGCAGCGGGTTAAATATAACAACTTCTATTCAGAAAATAGTATTGTCATTCTTAAAAAAATAAAAAATAAATAAGAAAAGGAAAATTGTTAATGCAATATTCACTCACAAGAAAAAAAATTCTTAAAATGTAAATATGTTTCAGCTTATTTAAAGCCAAAAAGTTTTTGCCTTCCAAGAATTTCTTTTTGCTAATATTTTTGGAAGTCTGAGTCCTGTAGTCCCAAAACCTGCTGTTTTTTCTTTGGGTTACAAAAAGGGTTAAAACAAAAATCAATCAATTGTAAACAAAAATTTACTGACATTCAAGACTGTAAATTAGAAATAATTTTCATAATAAATGAAAAAGATAACAATTAATCCTAAGGAAACACTCACTTATGTTCATGGTCACAAATGAGTTTAAATATGAATTTATAATAATAACACTGCTTTTATTTTCAATTTTGGTTGATTGATAGGAAAATCAAACATTTCAGATATTCATTTAATGGTATAGAACAAACTTATATTCATGTACAAAGAAATAATTTTATATTTCTGCTTAAGAACAAAATAATTTGGCTGAATACTAACACAAATTATTTAAGATATAACAAAAAATGTTAGCATGCTAGTCAAATGAAAACATATGATTAGAAACAAGATTTAATTAATCCTTCAATCTTAATATATTATTATTTCAGCCCAGTAATTTACAAACGAGGAAATAATGGGAGATAACCTAAAAGAACAATCATCTTGGGCATGAGAAACATAAAATTCTTGACAATCATTTCACTATTTTCAAGGTTAAAGTTACAAATTAAAGAGAAAATTAAATTAATTATTGTTATTTATTTTTAGAAAATGATGATTTAAATCCTTTTGGATAAAGCTACCAAATAAACAAAAATCACGTAATTTGCTTTAAAACGCCAAAAGAATACATCTCACATGCAATTTCAATCAGAAAGATTTTAATCAAAAGATGGATGTGGACCTCTGTCACCTTAAGATAGAAAATATATTAATTTAACCTGAAGAGTCATTGATTCCTTGTTTAAGTTTTGAGCAACACTTTGTAACCAAAAGCATTTTCTTTTTTGTTTCTGAGTAGCTATTTCAAGCATTGGCATCCATTCTCAGAGATTTAATAAAAAAAAACTGCACTCAATTATTCTGATGATTTGTCTTCAATCACAACAACCTACTCAAGATTTATCACAAGCTGTAGAAATTAGGAAAGCCTTTAAGATTGGAATTTAATTTATGGAATAATTTAATCCTCTTATCAAAATCAATGTCTTTTGACTTAATTGAAAATTCACAAGATTTTTCAAATCTACTTCAGTTCTTTTTACATTCCATGGATTTATTGTAGAGCTTAAAGAATTCCTAAACAAAATAATTACATGTAAAAGTAACTTTAAAGTTTTCTTTTGAACATACCTTTGAACAGTCTGAAATCAAGTTCTCTCACAGTGGATCATCACTGTTTTTAAAACAGAAAGTATTGTAAACCATTTTAGATTTAGTTTTGACAAGTATTTATAATACAGCTGTTATTAATATGAGCCATATCAAATGAAAAAGCAAACATGGTGCTGAGAAAGATTGTGCCATGGATGGTAGATTTCAAAGGTTAGATTTGATCTTTTCAAGGCTGTTGGGTTCTTGTCACTTAGTGCTATAATTCTATGTAGAATATAGCTGCTGCATTTAACCAGGCTTTTTTTAGGGAAAAAGAAGCAAGTTTGTTGCAATCCATACTGTCTACTCACTGCCATAGAATAAACTTATAATAAAATGAAACTGAAGTATCAGGGAAAATAGTCATCAAATTTAAAAGTAATAATGTTCAAGTTCTATATATCTAAACATAAGCAGTAATAAAGAAATTCTTATAAAACATTCCAAATTTTCCACATTTCAGCAATTTAGTGAATGCTAGACAATATCATCAAAAATGAGGACAAAACTGAAAGCAGCGGAAATGTAGTTCTACAGAAGGATGCTGCAGATATCGTGGACTGAGCATGCAAGCAACAACGATGAGGTGTTGGAAAGAATGGCAACAAAAAGGAAATTAATGTCATTAATCCTGGGACATGGAAGGAGAGCTTGGAGAACCTGATACTGACTGGCCAGACAGAAGGAAAGAGAGACAGAGGAAGGCAGCGGATAACATATTTGCAGGGCCTGATCAGGTGGATGACGGAACGGGGGTTGCCAGGAATAACAGGAGCAAACATACTAAGAGCCACCAGGGATAGGGAGACGTGGAGAACCATGATCGCCTACGTCCTGAAGGGACAGGGCACATAGAAGAACAACAACTAAAATATCAATATTTAGTGTGAATAAATCTCTAAAGAGGAGGCGAAGAAGAGAATTATTGTAGCATAATCATTTAAAACATATGCAGATAACAAGTAAAAAGCATATAGTTATATATTCAGTAGGATTATATAAGTAACAGGAAATTGCAAGCAATCAAAATATATATTTAATTAAAAACTAAAGAAGTAGAGGGAAGTATCACAAAAAGACAAGGGAATACTGAAAAATTATTAATCCAACCAAGAAGCCCTTCAAAAAATTTTCAGATGTTCTTTATATGAAGAAAATAAGCCAATACAATTATGTTTTTATAAACAGGATGCAAATAAATTAAAAAGAGATTTTTAATGGAATCGTAAAAAAGAAAAACTGGAATGACTCTTCAAATTCCTTTTCTATTATTATCTGTGAATTGCCATGCATTCTGAGGAAAGATAGTGGTTTTCATTGCTTGTTTTCACAGTTTGGAATTCAGCATTTTCTTTTTATGAGACTGGTTGCCATCCAATTCTACAGAATCTTTTCTACACTGCTATTGAACTGATCTCTTTTCTCATCAGGGATAAAAAAAAGGATTCTTGTTTTTCCTAAGGACATCAGTGCATGGTTAACTGGGATTTAAACTTAACTCATCTATTCTACTTTCTACACTGATTACCATTACTTTACAAGTAATAGAACCCAACTAAGTTTAATTACCGCTCATAAATGCATTTAACTAGATATTTTTTCACAAATGATTTATGACTAATTAGAAAAACATGCTTTAAAATAAATTTTTTTTAAATTATCACTATTGTTATTTTTAGTATCATTTCATGAGGTTTGAATATAGCACAGATGTTTTTACAAGAAAACAAAATATTTTTGTTATTAATGACAACATGAAAATGCACAAACATGAAGATATCAGAGCTGTGGAATATTTTTTTCTGTTAAGGAAATAAAAAATTAACTATTTTTATCTGCAACTGTAAATTTCTCTCCCTTAAAATACTGAACCTGTTGAGTCATGCTTTTTTCCTGTGCCTTCAGCATAATACAGGTATAAAAAAAAATAATAATCAATGATCATTTCACTGCAGTTGGCAGTCATGAAAATATTATCACCTTCCTAACCTCTGCAAGGAGGCCATATTTGTGGTCCCAAAAGAAATCATATGGTTCTCTTTATGATAAAAGTGTCTGCACAGAGAACCATGCTTTTTCTTTTCTACCTTTTTTTTTTCTCTCAGTAATTTGTTTTTTCACACTTGCTTTATTTAGCTCCTTCATTATGACAATGCACATTTGCATCATGGAAATTTTGAAGTTTTTCTAAAAAGTTTTCAATACTTTAACTTTCAAAGTTTAAAAGCTGTGAATTATATTTTGTGACTCTTGTGTTTGTATATTTTTTACAAATATATATAATAGTTAACCATGTACATTTAAGACAACACATCTCTTACTGTACAGAAGTAATTCTTATATTTATAATGTTCATGTTCGGATTATCTATATATTCTACACTTTCTTCTACAGACTTATTAAATTTCAAGTGTGCTAAAATATATTCCTTTTTAATCCAAATTTCATCATTAGTAAAATATTCTTCTCTTTCTTATTTCAGCAATCATCATAAAGTTCTAGAAGGTAAATAAACTCTCAAGTATATCTTAATAAATTTAAAAAAAAAAAAGGCTGACTAAATTCATTGTAATCAAATGTTTGAAAAGCACAATTTTGTATATAGATTTGTACATAAGCAACAAATAATGTCAAACATTTATCAATATATTTAGGCTTTATTATTCATTTTCTATACTAATTATGTTACATGAGGCAATTTTTACTCTCAATATTTTTAAATACTGCTGAGTTATCACTGTTCAAAATTTCTGTCTTTTCACAGCCTTTGATTGTACTATAAAAGCAATGCATAAAATGTTCAAACAAATAACCATGTCACAAATCAAAGAATAAAAGTAGTGATCAAATCTCATCTCAGATTCTAAATAAAACATATATATCTATTGCTCATAAATGACCTTTAATAAGCATATTGAATTTTTAAAATTGTTCTCTTTATAATAATATTTAGACAGATATGTTTTCCAATGATCTTTGGTTTGAGAGAGAGAGAGCGAGTGAGATGAACCTCAGCACCCACAGAATTTAAGTACCTTGACATTCATATTCATTTGTCTGCATTTAGAACAATCAGAAAAACTATTATTAAACAAAAACTGGTCAGCAAAATTTATTTCCAATGAGGCAAATATAAACAAAATGACATAGTTCTTTAATAATGATAAAAAATATTTACCAATTAAATATCCTGTGTCATCAAATCGTGAAGGGGGAAAGTTCAAATTAATAAGAGATTTCTTTCATTGATGAAATGTTTTTGTTTTCTTTTTAATAATTCATTTTATTCTTAAAGTCAAAAATATTTCTTAGAGCGGAGTTGCATCTTTTGTCATTAAAATAGTTTCACTATTCCCTTGGTGGGGAGGGTCTTGAAACCTATCTACTGTGTGTAGATATATATAGATATATATATATATAAGCACATTGACTTTTTAATTATCATGTGTGTGTATATATATATATATATATATATATATATTAATCAAAAGTAAAGATGTCAAGCATTTATTAAATGATACATAAAAAGTTAATATGAATTAAATAATAAAGGCAATTTTGACAAATAAAGATGAATAAAAAAAAGCTAACAGACAGACATAAAATGTCTCTTTTTCAGGCAAAATACACATTAAAAGGGCAGTCAACAATCACCTATGACCATCACTTACAAAAACAATTACTTATTCAAGAAGTGATTCAAAAACAAATGACTGACAACTTCCACAATAGTTTACTAAAAGAGACATTTTTTAGATTATTATTTTAAAACAAGTACTTAACGTGCCACAGTTGTGAATTTTATATGTATTATAGTTGTATTTAAATATGAGAATTAGAAGTGTGATAGATTTTCCTGGTCACTTTTGTAATATCAAAATCAATAAAATATTTACCAATGTGATGAAATAAATTTAACTTAGATCAAAATGATTATGTGATTAAACACTGTACAATCTATTCACAAATGAAGAAGCTTAAGGCAACAGAAATGTGGCTCTACAGAAAGATGCTGAGACTACCATGGACTCAACATGTGAGCAATGATGAAATTTAAGGGAAAATGGAAACAAACTTAGAAAGAGACAGCTGAAATTCCTACACCACTCACATTCTGAAGGAGCACAATACACAGAAGAAAGTTCATAACTTAATTTTTTATAATTGTATATTTATATTTAATATTTGTTTTCATACTAAATATCTGATTTAAAGCAAAATGCTACTTCTTATGTTCTTTAGTCATTTGTCAACTTTCATAGTGTCAAGTTAATTTGTATCTGTAGGTGTCTCATCAGTAAAAAGCAGTAAAGTTTAAAAAGAACACTGGAAAAAGCATCCCCAGAATGCCCAACAAGAAACAGTAAATTTTAGATTTAATATATAATGAAAAAAATAATTAACATAAAACAATTAACTTTTTTAGTTTGAACACTGCATCTAACATTTGTGTTTTTGTTCTGTTTTAAGTTACTAAATTTCTATCCTTTGCTTTTGTTTCAAATAACTCTAACAAAATTTCCAGCAATTACATGAACTGTACCAGATTTTCTGTTTCTTTTGTGGGACACCTTGTATATCCAAATAAAATTTTCAAGGTTTGTAATCACAAACAATAACCACAGATACATTTATTCTAATTTCAATTGACTTCATGTATTTAATATTGTCAACATAGTACAGACAATCCATTCTTCAATCTTCACCAAACAAAATAATCAACATTAAAAGAGGAAGAAGCTTATTTTTTCCATTTAGAAATGATAATTTTCTATTTCATCATAAGGGCAAAATCTGACAAAATCACTTTTAAGGTACAAGAACAAAAAGAGTTGTTCCAAAAATTGCTCAACTTCCTCAGTATTTTTCTTTGATATATCTCAGGTGGCAGGAATTAAGTCAGATGCTACTCCTTTGAGGGTAATGGACAAGTACTACCCAAGTACAGCACCAATAACTTGGACTATCATACTTATTACATAAACTAAAAATGACTTTTTTGCCAAAAAGTAATGACAGAAAAAATGATCTTTATTATATCAAATCAATCTGTTTATATCAAAATCCCAAAATATGCACAGATGAAAATACTAGCATCCATTTTTAACTAATGGATTGTAATGGAACCATATACAGAGTGAACAGAGACTTTTTCTAAAGACATTTTTTAGTCTTTGATATCTCAAAGTACCATTTTGCAAAATAAAAAATGTGACATCTGTCTTTTATTGTTTTGCGCTATAGTATCACTGATTTCTAGAAATTTATATTAACTTATGTGACACACAGTGCCACCTGGTGGTTGCCAGGTTAATTAGTTTGCAACTGAATGAAATTCCTATGCTTACTTGTAACTTTGTTCAGATTAAAAAAGATACTGAACCATCAGTTTTTTTGTTTAATTTTTTTAATAATTTGAGCCCAAGCAAGGGAATAAAGCCACTAAAACACAAAAGGTTATCAAGTGTGAAAGAATATAAGAAAAACAATATTAAAGAGCAAGAACAATAAAAGGTGAAAAATTAAAGAAAACAGAAGATAACAATTGACACTGCATATAAATTTTAATTATCTTGACTAAAAAGCAGGAAGCTGGAATAGAGTTCTACAAGTGAGAAGTGCAAGAAAAGAAACTATTAATATGGAACTTACATCTAAGCATTTCTACTGTAAAATGTCTCATTGTTCATGTATTCTTGATAATTTTATTATAAAAATGCATTCTTATACTTTCCTAGTATTTTGGCTTTTGTTTAGTGGTTCACTATTTACCCATAACTGGAATAATTACGACAAGTGCAACCACTCTGGGTCAAGGTGAACCTGGAAATAAAAGCAATTAAGAGGTGATTTCATGCTTTTCACCAATTTCCTTATCTGAGGCCTTGGTGCCAGATGTAGTTTATCATCATATGCAGGACTAAAAATTTTAGATAAAAGAAATAACAATTACAACATCCAAAGCTTAATCATATATTTTCCATTATTGCCAGAAACAGTTTGTTCAGAAAATCATGAGAGCTGAGTGGAAAAGTTATAAAATCAGGAGATGTTGATGATCATAAACTTGGGCTCAAAATGGAGTCAGTATGAAATTAAAATTCAGATTATGATTTCATTTCCCATACCACCAGAAGATGTATAAAATGGTGTAATGATTATCAGTAAAACAAATGGAATTGGCAAATCAAGTATAGTTTCTGGCTGAGAGAGTGCGTTCATTAATGCTTTAGCAAAGAGGCATGTATCCATCTTGCTTTCCAGACATTGGTTAAACACATGCAGATTGGGTTCTTTAGTCTTGGTTGACAACCAATGTAAGGAAAAGGGCAATTCTGAATTCAAAACCATGTAGAAGGTAATGTGTACTCACATCAGTGGAAAATAACATTTAAGGAAGAAAATGAAGAGCCAACCACTAGAATCTAGTTTGTAACTATATCACTAATCATTGAAATGAATAAAAGAATATATATATATGTATTTAATAAGTTTTCCTGTAAATGATAGTGTGGGTTATATAAGCTGCTACTAAAAAATAAAATGTTAAAAAAATAGTCATTTCAGGTTTTGTAGTATTGTTAAAAAAAAAAAAGAAACAAAAAATATACTACTTTGCTCAACTTACTGAATACACATTTTTCTTTGTGAAAAAAGATCACACAAAAAACAGCACAAATCTGCTGTAACTGCTGATGAGAGCAGTTTTTTTAAACAAAAGTACCAGATGCATGAATTTAGGGAATGGAAATGAATTGAATGCTTTTTATTGACATGCACCAACAGAAGTGCTTTATAATTGAGAAAACTTGAATATATAAAGAATACAGACAAAATAACAAAGATATTAAGTTTGGAAATTAACCAATGAACAAAAAAGAACAATATATTTTTCAAAATGCCATAATTTCCCCATAGAGTAAATCAGAAAATACAAAAAATGCATATTTGCAAAAATTCTGTAATTGAGTTACCAAATATGGAGTAGGAGGCCATGAGAGTTTAATAAAAGTATGTGTGTGTGTATATATATATATATATAGAGAGAGAGAGAGAGAGAGAACATCTATTTACACATGCATATATACATGTTCATGTATTCACATGCAGGGTGCAATGAATGAATTGTCAACTAAATTATTCAGAAATGAAAATGACACTGACATCTCATTTTAACAGATATATTATCAAAATTACACAAAAATATCTTGAAATACAGTTACAATTTACTTTTTAGTAAATTCATTTATAAAATCGTTATTGGCTTCAACTACAGCCTCCAGACAACTTCAGGATCTCTTGTAACTCTTCTAGACAGTCTGCTGTTTAAGTTGGTGAATGCTACCATAATACTTGTTTTCAGTCTATCTTTGGTGTTACGAGGAGTTCTGTCAGTCCTTCATTCAACTGCACCTTACAAATAATAACCAAGAGGATTGCAGTCTAAGAAATTAAGTGGCCGGATGTAAGAGATTATGTGGTCACAGAAATTGTCTGACAGCCAATTCTACTTGAGTGGCATGATACAGGATACTGTTGCCAAATATTGGTTCTTCCAGCAGCCACCCTCTTGACCCACTACCTTCTCAAGGCACTTGATGTAGGCCTTTGTGTTGAGTCTGAGGTCCTGTGAGAAAATGAATGGAGGTATAACATCACCATCACTACAAAAACCATGATGTTTACTGAATATATCATCCAACTCTTTCAGAATCCTATGCACTGTCTTCAGGTTGACACCCAAACACTGAAATATTTGTATTGGAGTTTCCAGTACAAATGCCAAGCAGTACAGCATTCCATTTCCAAATTTCTGGCAGAGTGAATTGCATCATTTTGGTTTTTTTCTCACAGAGGTTTTCTTGCTGAGACTACAATACTGTGCAGTCAACAAAACCGAAAAGCAAACAATACACATGAGCAAAACTAAAGGTATAAAATGATGATAATTTACACATTGCACCAGGTAGAAACAAATGCACAAGTGAATGTATTAGTCCAGTATTATAAATGGAAAATAGAGTGATTCATGTATACCTGTGAGTCTTTGCACATGCAAAATTCTTGAATTGTTGGATAACTTGCATACAAATAAGTAGTATAAATGATGATAGATTAGCAAATCTGTAGCCTGTCATAATTATTAGCTGATTTGAAATTTTCCCTATCAAATGTTTGATCTATATGATTAATGGTGATCCATTGAGCTCACATTGACAAGTAAGGATATTATGAAATTGGGTAAAATATATATTTCGATCATTAGGCTAGGGATTTTAAATGTATATATTTTTTACATACATTCATACATGATTCTTCCATTTTATTTAAGAAAATTGTTCCATCGCTTGACACTTCTATAGAATATTTGCTACAATTTTGAATGGAAATGTATTTCATTGCAGTGATTCACATATACTAACATTACTGACATATACACACACATATTTAATTCATCTCTAGATTAAATATGCTTGACATGCATTAGTTTTGCTTATATATACTTATATTCATAATAAACATCTAGTAATTTTATTATGCATTGGCACACACACTTAAATAAACATAAGTTTTTTCTCTACATTTAAAATATTCATCCATTGCTCATATCAATGAAATCATATCTCAATGTGTGGATTTGAAAAAAATTTGAGTTTTTTAATCATTTGTAAAAAGAATATCTGAAGAATTTGTTAAAGTGAAACATATTAAAGACACTTTTTTTCCTGCCTGTTCATTACTTATCCTTTTCATTATATATATATATATATATATATATATATATATATATATGAAAGCAAGTATACATTAACAGACATATATATATATATAGATATATATAGTCATCCGCAGACAGATCTGTTTCACTGTATCACAGCTCATCAGTACGGTTAAACATCCATTTTTAACCAGGATTGAAACCCAACTGAATTGGCGTCAGTCGGCAATTCTCCCTCTGAGCTATGGGTGCTCGGTAGAAGAAGGAAGGAGTATATATATATATATATATATATATATATATATATATAAACAATAAAAATAATGTGTTTTTATGATCATACAATTATAGAAGAGAATGCTTTAAAGTTTACAGTTCAATCAACCAAAAAACACCCACCAAATAAATGTCATGTTATGTTTGGTCATTTGGTCAAATATTAGTTATTGGGTTTGGTCAAGAAATGTTCAGCATCCCCTTGTATACATGAATATAATAACCATTTATCTAAAATATATATTTATACATCTGTGTGAAAAAGTGTATCCATCAAGACAAACATCTATCAACATATGTATGTTTGCAAGTATTTGTGCAGACACACATATATATATATATATATATATCTCAAAGAGAGATTTGTACTTATCTATATGTTCATGTATATGTAAGTGCATATGTAATTGAACTGAAAGAATGGTTGATCTAGCATCAACAAAGGTTATAATTGGAATGGGAATTACAAGGCACAGAACATAGTTATAAGGAATCTCAGAATTCTCCACTTTTAACAGAATTCTTCAGATAAAGAGCTATCCATCCAATCAAGTCTCTTTTCAAACTTTAAAGTTATATTAAAAACATTTGAATCATTTTATAAATTCCAGATCAGTTATTGGTGCAAAAATATTCATAAAACATACGTTAATGCTTCATTTTTATTTCGGAACACAAAATTATATTCTCTGGATAAGAAGTAAATTAGATCCCCGAGATATTTGGCACAAATATGGTTCAATAAAAAAAATTAAAAAATAAAATTATGATATTTTTATTTTTAGTCAGTTGAAATGCAATTATGCTTTATGCCAAGCTTTCTTTTGTGTGTGTTTCAATCCACTTTTTAATATAAAATTAAGAGAGAAAACTATAGATACACAAAACATCTGTCACGAGATATTAAAGTTTTGCTTTTGAATCATTTGTCTTATCTTTCATTATAAGTATCTTTCAAAAAATCTTTTTAATAAAAGCTGGTGATACAGGTTTTTAAAAAAAATATTAGAGGGCACCATTTTTGAAGATACTGTAGCATTTTGGCAGGAAATTGAAAATTAATAACAATCCCATTCATATCCCCCAATGCATTTAATCTTATGTTATTAGACATAAAAAGAGGAATTTGTTTAACCTGTTTACTGCCATAGATGAAATTAATTTAGCAAGTTGTCATCTTAATAACACAAACACAGTTTTATTTCCTTAAAACGTAAACTATTAACCAAAATGCAATTACTTTGATAGTGATATATAAAAACAAGCATAGTACCCATAAAAAATGATGGGAATATTTATGCATGGAGTTTGCTCTTTTTTCTACAATCAGAGTATGAAAAACATAACACACAAAATATAATTACGTACATGGGCTCACATTTTATTTTATAGAAGTATACATTTTTGTCATGTCAGGTACAGAATCCTTTTTTTAATTTACAGATTTTCTCAAGTGTGGAAAATGAAGAGTTTGTGTGCTATGCATGGTTTGCTGAAGGGAAAAAAAAAAATAATTCCTAGATAATTACTATCTTAAATATATATCACATATAATATCATGTTTTATACTTCTCAATAAAATCTATTGTTTTTCTTGATTGAGGGAAGTATTTTTGGTTCATTAATCAGGTAGATGACAGAGCGAGGGTTGCATGGTGTAACAGGAGAAGGTGTGCTCAGAGCCACCAGGGATAGGGAGACATGGAAAGCCATGATCGTCTATGTACTGAAGGGACAGGGAACATAGAAGAAGAAGTGAGTCACTGTATTAGGATTTGTAAGTTTGATATTTTGACCCTATTTTTTTTTTTTTTGTTTTGCCTCTTGACTTTTGATGTTGAATTTGTAATTTTGATTTTTGACAATACTACTCATATTTCTTGCCTTTAAGATTTGTGACACTGGATTTGCAATATGGACTTTTTCACTACCCCTGTTGTTTTTGGCATTTTTTAACAGACTCATCAAGCATTCATTTTTATTTTATAAATATTTAATATGCAACACAAATCCCCAAGCAACAAAGATTGAAATAATGAAATTAGTATTAAAATTTCTCAATCTGACTCACTTTCAAAAACCTGATCAGACATCAGAATTTATTTTAAAATACTGAGTTGGATCAAGAATTTTTATGCTATCACCCTGATATATTTCATTAACTGATTTGTTCTTTATGTATCTTATTATTTCCCTGCATTACATTTAAAAAAGGATCATGCAGATAAAATTACAGGAAATCCCAATCAACACAGTTCTTAGTAACACTTTCAAAATAAAAAAATAACTAAACAGAAGATAATGCTATATCATTTCATTACTTCAAATGTTATTTTTAGTCAGTATACATATTTAAGTAGATTCTCAATTTTATTTTAAATAGGAATTATTTTATCTACTGGCCTGCACACTCAAGAAACCCTTTTTAAGAAAATTGGCCCTCAATAAGCAGGCCAGTAGACAGAATAAATACCATTTCAAATAAAACCAAGTATCTATTCAAATACTAGTATCCACTAAAAATATAATTTGAAATTTTTTTTTGCAAGTAAAGCAATACTGCCACTGGTGCACAGGGGGTTACTGAAAGAGGAGAGGGAAGAGAGAAAAGAAAAATAAATGGTCCGGGAATGAAGAAGAAAAGGTAAGGGAGAGGTGGAAGTCAAGGAGATTAAAGATAGTAATTATGCTGCACTTTAACCTTTGGGGATTGTAGCTATCAGGGAAGCAAGCATGAGAGAGAGAGAGAGTTGCCCAAGTGGGAAGTACAAACAAAAAAGGTACTAGGGAAGAAGTGGTGGTTACATTTGCAATAATACAAATATATTGGATTAACAAAAACTATTCATTTTTTAGAAAATTATATACTGTGTCTGGTTGCATAAGTAAAAAATAAAACAAACATGCTGCAGGATGTTTGAATGTTATTTAATTCCCATTATGTTGATGGAATCAACATTTTAGAATGTGAATATCTACAGGCTCCTGGCAAACATCCCACAAACAATATCGTCAGACTCAATGAGAGTCTAAATAAAAAATGAGTAACATAAAACAATAAATATAAAACAGATGATAATGCATGTATTAACACAGGGAATTACATGACGGAAAAACATGAAACTAGCTGGTGAAAGAGTACAAACTTGAAGAGAGAAAACCATGAAAATGAACATACCACAGTAGGGGACACTTTACCGATGTATGACTACATCTTAAAGCCAGAGCTAAAAAGCTGTAAAAGAGGCTAAAAAGAGAAATGCATGACTTTTGATGATCTTAAATTGCACCTACTTGAGATGTTCTTTTTAGTAAAATTATATGGGATAATCCACAAAAATTGTATGAATGATG
The DNA here is from genome assembly GCA_037127315.1 of Ascarosepion bandense. NCBI lineage: Eukaryota > Metazoa > Mollusca > Cephalopoda > Sepiida > Sepiidae > Ascarosepion > Ascarosepion bandense. The sequence goes on from JBBBDQ010001543.1 coordinate 441,698, forward strand.
AGGTGGAAAGAAAAGGAGACAAGATGTTAAAATAAAAATTATTATTATTACCAATACATACACTGGATTCTATATAAAATGTATCCTGCAAGTGAGTGATATTGTGCTTGTGGGCAAAGGCAAAGAAGTCTGATCAAAAATATAGGAGAGTACCCAAATGGAATTTGATTTGAGCACTTTGTGTTCTGGCCTCATGTTGAAACATGCAACTGGTCAGTTGGCCAAAATGTCCCTGTGAACTGCCTTGAGGATTGCTGAGTAAGCGATTCTTTTAAGCAGTCAGTATGGATAGATAACTCAGTATTTTTTCACATTTTTGCTTTGTTGGTCATGTTCAGAATATATGACATTTAAATTTTAATTTAATTTTTGGGATTTGTTTTATATGGATTCAGTGTTGACAAATATGCTTAATAGGCAAAGAGATTAAAACTCCACCAGCACAACACATCATCTACATTTCCTATCTTTATATGTGCAAATTGTATAAACAGTAATTATGAATAGAATCATTTGTATTAATTAAATATGTCAGCATATCACAAAACATGACTAACATCATTATTCATTGTGTCATATATCAACAAGGTTATTAAACATTAGTCCAGTGAAGATGGTCTTCCAATTCATCCTTATCAATAATTTTTTCTGCAGAATATGAAGATACAATGAAGGATTCTTTTTTTTTCTGCATACACTTCTAAACAAAAGTCTAAGAGAGAATTTTTTACTTAAAGAAATATTAGTACTAATTTCAAGTAAAATTCAAATTATAAAGAAATTTCTTTAATCATCTCTGATCTGAAGCAAACTAAAAAATTTCCATGAAAATTACCTTTTGAAAAGTAAGTAAAATATTAAGAAATGGGATAATTTTGTTAGAAACAAAGAAAAGAGTATTGAAAACCTACATAATATCAGTACTCCTATATGACAGTGAATGCTGGGTAATCTTGAAGCAACAGAAATGTAGTTCTGCAGAAGGATACTAAGAATGCCATGAACTGAACAGTTTTAGAGAAAATGGAAGCAAAAAGGACACTTACATTAAATATCAGAAAAAGAGTCTAGGACACAAAGAAAGAAAGCTTGGAAATGTGATACTCATGAAACATATTAAAGGCAAAGAATCAGAGGTAAAGAATGCATAACCTACCTAATATGCTGAAATAAATGGATAGGAGAGATAGCAAAAAGACAAAATTTATTAAGAGTTACAAAGGAAAAGAAATTATAAAAAGCCATGATTGTCAATGTCCTGAAGGGACATGGCTTATAAAAGAATATCAGTAATTAGTGAACTAAGATATTCTGTCTTGGGAAATGTAAGGGAGTGGTTTCCCATTGCTTTTCCCATAGTTTTTCCCATAGTTTTTAATTTTGAGTTGTTCTCTGAGACTGAGCTCTCTAGTTAAGATACCACAGTCTACTCTCCCAGCTTACCATGTGGGAGAAGTGACAGATTCATATATTTTCCACAGTCTAAGTAAATGCAACAACTTCAGCCAGAATTTGAATTCAGCCCAGCAAATCAATTTTCTTTGTGGATAGCTGTGATACTACGCACATTTCCACTTGGTATATTATTCAGTTTAAATATAACTTTCATTTAGAGTTTGTAATATCAAATCCTCAGCAAAAGAATTCCTCACTGTCTCCCTCTAGCTATTTTGTCAGCGTTTATCTATACTTTCTGAATGCTGTGATTATTCTTAAAAGTTATACAACTTATATGAATTCTAGCCTTTCCTTTCACTTCTTTGTAGGTTCATTATTAATTGGCTTTCTTTTGGTTCAGTGAGTTAACTACAGACTTTTTCTTTTATGTGCCCTGTCCCTTTCAGGATGTAGGCAATCATGGCTTTCAATGTTTTCCTATTCTTGGTGGCTCTTAGCACGCCTTCTCCTGTTACACCATGAAACCCTCGTTCCATCATCCACCTGATTAGGTCCTTCAAGTATGTTAGCCATTGCTTTTTCCTGTCTCTTTTTACCTCTATCTGGCCTGTTAGTATCAGGTTCCCCAAGTCTTCCTTCCTCATTGCATGTTCCAGGAACTTCAGCTGTCTCTTCCTGATGCTCAGTATTAATTTTCTTTTCATTTCCATCATTTCTAAGACCTCAGCATTGCTCACATGCTTGATCCATGATATTCACAGCATCCTTCTGTAGAACCACATTTCAGTTGCTTCAAGTTTTTCCTTCATCTTTGATGATATTGTCCAGCATTCACTGCCATATTGAAAAAAACAACATCACATAGCAATCTAGTACTCTCTTCCTTATTTCTAGCCAAATTGTTCTGTTTCTTAATACTTTACTCAACTATTGGAATGCTTCCTTCACTATGCCAATTCGCCTTTGACTCTCTGTCGCACTTTCCATCTTCTGTTATAAGACTTCCTAGCTATTTAAAGTTTTGTACCTGCTTGATTCTCGTATCCCCAACTTGTATTTGGCACATTGATCTGCCCTTTTTACTGATGACCATGCATTCGGTTTTCTTGCAGTTTATTTGTAATTTTTTCTTATCACTCTCTTCAGCTACCTTCTGTAGAATGTCTTGTAGTTTCCTTTCTGTGTCTGCTATCAGCACTGTATCATCTGCATACCTTAGGTTGTTTAAATTGTGGCCTCCAATGTCAAATCCAAGCATAGCTTCTAGGGTCCTCAAAATATTTTTGCTATACAAGTTGAACAGATCCGGTGAAAAGACACATCATTGTCTTATGCCCCTTTCCATCTTTGTATATCTGCCGAATTCATTATCTGTCTATATACAAGCAGTTGGCTACCAGTAAAGATTCTTGATTACTCTTGAATCTTTCCCTAATATGTCCAGGCTGCCGAGCATCTCCATCAATTCTTTGTGGCGTATTTTGTCAAATGCCTTCACATAATCAATAAAGCATAGGATAAGTCCTTCATTTGTATTGCCCTTTCAGAGAGCATCCTTATTATAAATATGGTTTTCCTTGTTCCGGTGTCTTTGACAAAACCACACTGTTCTTGTCCTATCTCTGGCCTGATTCTGCTTCTCAGTTTATTCATCAGGATTTGGGCTATCAGTTTTGTTATATGGCTTATTAAACTGATGGTTCTGTGGAGTTTGCACTCATTTGCTCCTAGCTTCTTAGGTAGTGCTATGAAGATAGACTTGCTGAAGTCATCTGATATTTCCCCACTATTATAAATTTCATTTATTATTTTAGTAATTTTCTCTATACCAAATTCTTCCAGGGCTATGAGCAGCTCTATGACTATGCCATCTGGTCCAGCTGCTATGTTTCTATTCATTTTGACTATTGCAGATTCCACTTCATTCTTTAATATTTCCAGTCCATCCTCATCTTTGTGTATTATAGGTTGCTCTCTCTTGTCATGGAAAAGATCTTTTATATATTCTTCCCATCTGCAATTATTTTAGCCAATTGACATATTTAAAATTAACTTTCCCAGCTCTATATTTCAACAGAGTAGTCCTTTCATTTTTCTTTCCATGTTTAGAGACAAAATTGTAATAATGAGAATATAAAAGAATTCACCTTTTCACCATAAAAAAAAAACTTCTATTTGGCATAAAGTTAAAAATTTCATCCACAGAAATAACGAAATTTGCAACATTAATTCACTTCTTTGTAAGTTCACCATTAGTTGGTTTTCTTTTGGTCCATAGCTAACTACAACATTTTAACCAACAGAACTATTGAAAATGAACCTTCCTACCTTTTATTCCAATGTTCAAGTAATCCTTTCTCATTTCCTTCTTCCTCCCCATATTGATAGACAAGATTGTAATACTAATTTTCTAAAAATAACTGAAGGCAATCTTATGGTCATTAAAAACAAAAATATTAACTTGAATGAGATTATTTTGTTAGTGATCTTTAAATACTAGCATAGTATCCACAAAAATGATAGAATTGTTTATAAATGGTTTTATGTTTTGCATTTCTTTGTGCATAGTGGTGGTCATAGCACGGCTTTCCATCTGCTTTGTGAAATCAAGGTTTTCTGCCTCTTACCTCTCCAGTTATTCTCTATCTATACTTGCCTATTAGTTTGCATAGGATTTGCATATGGACTGGCATGTCTTTCTAAAATCAGAGTATGTGTGACAAGTATTTCTCACAAATCATGTCCATGCATATGTACATACATTGTATTTAATAGAAGTGAACTTTACTTTTGAGAGTCCACTCACTCTTAATTGTAAATGAAGTGTTTACATGTTTGTCAAGCATTCATTTTCTTTATGGATATTTCGTATGCAATATAAATCATGAGTTAACAAAGATAAAAATGCCAAAGGAGGCTGTAAGTTCTCAATTTGATCTACTTTTCAAAATCTGACCAAACATTAGAATATATTTTGGAATTCCCTCTAAATTAAACTAAGAATTTTTTAGCACTCCCTCTAGCAGAATATTTCAGAAACTGGAGTTTTCTCTTTATCTCTTGCTTTTGTTTCTTTGAATTAAATTTAAAAAAGAATCATGCAAATAAAATTGCAGGAAACCCCCAATTAACATACTTTCAGTTAATGCACTCATGATTTGTTTTATACAAAAAAAAATGAATGGCAGGCCTAAAAACGTTATTAACATAGTCATTAATTATTAATTCAAAATACAATGGCAAAAAAAAGATATTTTGACTTTAAGGCATTTTTAATTATGGACAATGTATTTGAACATTCAACATAATGACATGAGTGAAAATATAAAAGGTGATTTTCTTCCTCATAAAAAATATGATGTCTATATTTCAGCTTATGATTTAGTGTAATTGCTATATTTAAGCTTTAGTGTTATAGGAAAACATTCAAGCAGGTAACTGAAGTTCCAACTGGAGAGAAAACAATTCTTAGAAAATTCTGAAAACAAATAGAATTAGCAATGTAATCAGAAACATTCATGTTTCATGACTTCAAGTCAGTGAAAACATGAGAACAGCCTAGAAACATATCTTGCTACACCGATCTTTAGTTTCCTTAAATGAATGAAAATACTTGTTCCGGAAAGCACAACAATCACAAATTATTTTATTTTTTCATAAATTGGGTGAAAAGACATATCAAAGAATTAATAGAATCTCACTTAAAGGAACTTAACAATAATGAAAGGCAAAATTACTATAAAGTAATGAGTTAAATGAACAGACTATTATTCCTGTGGAAAGCTTATTCAAAGCAAATTCAGCAAGATTCTTTAACAATTAAAACTCTGAAACAGCAATGTATGAAAACAGAACCACACAGGGAATGTAGAAGCCATTTTTGCTGAGTGGCCATAGCATGAGATGTGCAAAAAAAAGGATAAATGGATAAAATACCATTCACTATATGCAGAAATTTTCATTCAAAATAAAACATTTCTTTCATTTCAGTACTAAAATACTGAAACTTTTTACTTATAACTTACCTTTTTAAAGACTGTCTTAAAAATTGATTTTAATTTTTTATCATTTAAAGTTCAAGATTAATCAGAAAATGTTCCATAAATTTTAAGTTTGGTTCAGGCAATTTTTATTAGTGCAATACTTTTTAAGATAGTTTTAACAGCATTAATTGGGCCTTTCCTGGATATGATTGGTATAATTTGTTTTTAAGTGAAACTAATCCTTTAGCTAATTCAGGTGTTTTCAAAAATCCAATAGCAGTGTTAATTGCTTCATGCAAATCCAATCTCATCTCAGAGATTTTAACACAGTACAAAACATATATGGCAATCTGCACAATGCTAATGTTTCTTAAGAGTATAAAGCAAGATGATCATCAACTGAGCAGATTTCAAAATCCACTTTATTACTGTTTGATAAAAGTCAATATTTTCCTTGAATGGTGAAAACTTCTTTTTTCTTAGTTCCTAATCACAAATTGTTCACAGGGTCGTTCCATTAATATTTGCATTATTTTTTAAAGCAGTGAGAGAATTTACACTGTCAGAAATTTTATCTTTATGGATTTCTAATGTACAGCCAGAAGGCTTCAGAAGTGATTTCTAACAGAACTAAAACCAACACTTTCTGAATTTAGTTTCTGATTTTAAAATTACACAGAAAACAGAGAAACTGAAAGTGATTAGTTTAATTTGAATTTAATGTACCTAAACTTAGAAATAGATTTGATTTTTTTTTTAATATACTGAAGCATGATAACAATTCTATTTATGACTTTGCAGAAATAGTAGTTTGAATTGGCAATATACATTTTGACTTGATCCACTCAAATAAAACTTCAGCCATCTGATCATTAAACTGAAAAAAAAAGAAAACTTGCATAATAATTGTACAAATCCAGTGCTAAACCATCTGAATAAAATCAGAGAAGGTAGCACATCAAATACCAAAGAAATCAAGAAATAGAAATAGAAATAGCAATTTAAATAAATCATACTTTTTTTACTGTTGGATTTGAATATCTCAACTTAAAGTTATCAAACACTAATAACAAATTCTAGTATAGCAAGGGACAAAAAGTCATTCCTTCCTTGACCAAAGCAGAAAATAGCAATAAAAATTTATTATAAATATTCACGAGAATAGAAAACAGTTATATGATCTTGCAAGATCTGCACAAGACATAATTAGACAGGAAAGTCAATTTCCTCTTTTTGCTGTGAAGTTTCAGTAACAAGATGCACAATTTCAGCCTTGTAACAACCATACACATAAGTACAAAACTTATGTTGTTTTTGATACCCAGTCTTTTGCAGGTAGATATATGCAAACCTTGTATTAAGAATTTTTAATATAGAATATACCTATAAATGTTTTTTATACAATTGCATTTGTGTTTTGTTTGAACTTGTCATATATCTCATACACCTTAAAACTAGTTCTAGGCTACATATTCATATACAACACTATTAGATTTTATGACAATTTTTGAGATGAGAAAACTTTATTCAAGGGTATTGATTGATACAGCATATCAGCTAAACATGGAAAGAGGAATGAGTACAATCTACCCTTGCAGATTGAACAATATGTTTGGTTCAAGTGTGAAGACATACCTCCCAGCTTTATTCTTTGTTCTAACAACAAATAATTTATGAATATCAAGACCAAAATTAGCATGTTTGTTTCAATAATAAAGCCTATTTAATTAAATAGGATCAAGCAAAATAAAGTAATCTATCTTTCTTTTAATTACCCTACTTAAGGTTGTCTATGGAGGTCACAGCTTTTTGCTGCTATTGCCTGGACAGAAATGGTAGAGTGGTTTACTAAAATGCTCACTTATCCATTCTTCTCTAAGCTAAAAAAAAAATTGAATTCATGCCATTTGCAAAAGTATCTTAAAAGAGAGCAAAAATCTACTCATTCAAAATTGAAATTTTTTATTTATTATTTCCTTCTCTGTGTTTATAGACATTATATGACTGTACAAATCAAATATTTTTTTATAATCATTTCACTCCAAGCAAAGAAGTACTGCCACTGCTGTGCAGGGGGTTACAAGAGAGGAGAGAGAATTGAGAAAGAGAGACAAGTTACAGTGGGTGTCAGAAAATGGGTAAGAGAAGGATGAGTGCACTGGTGTGAAGAGATCTGCATGAGAGTAGCATGGACAGGGAAAAAACATGATGCAAGGGTTGTCAAGGAAATGATGTGAGTCAAGGAGATAGAAGATGGCAATTGACATTACATTTAAATTCTTGGACATTGTAGCTGTCAGGAAAGCAAGTATATGGAAGGGAATTCCACAGGTGGGAAGTGCAAGAAAAGAAGCTGATGTTTCCCTGTAAAAGGTGGGACCTAGTTGCCAGTCTGGTAGCTCGAGTAAATTTATGTAGAGAGGGCACCAGGGAGCTAAACTCATCAAAGCTGAAGCCTTGAAAGTATTTCTAAAAGAGACAGAGAGAAGCCACGTTACATTGGTGAGAATGTGATTGGAGCTGAGCTCCTAGGTTGGGGACAGTTACATTATAGTTTCTCCATTGAATTTTGTCAAGAATCCAGAGATGAATAGCAGGTGTACCCAACCAGATGTGACAGCAGTATTCAATGCATGGGAAGAGGGTAGCAGCAGTTTTAGCTATAAATTTAATGTAGTCATTCCACTTGAGGTCGAAGAGGTACAGTGCTTTGCTTTGAGAGAGACTAGCCTGATCTATGCTGATGGGGTGTAGGAATGATTGTCTATGATGGTTAAAAGAAAGCAGCTTTGTTTTGGAAGCATTAGAATTCATGAGTCATTTCTTACCCCAGTTCACCACAGATTGGAGGTCCTTTTGAAGATCAGCAGTGAAGTTTGCTTTGTTAGCCTCAGCAGATTATTTAACAAGATAGAAGTAAATGGTGGTGTCATCAACATAGATGGCTACTCTGGATTTGATTACATCAGGGAGATTCCATCAAAACAATAAATTAATATTTAAATTAAGTGAAAAAGATTAATAAATCTTTCACCTTATCTTTATGTAAGGTTGGAAAGAAAACCATGTCTCATTTTTGATATGATTACTTTTACTTCCTCAATAATTACAGCAGTGGTTCTTAAACTCTTTCCTTTGGGCTGCATATTTGCAATGAAAATTTGAACACACCTCAAATTTTATGTGATAAAAAGTACATTTAAAAATAAAAAAAACAAAGACAGGGTTAAAGGGAGATAATCATAGAGTTAAAGTCAGAACAATGTCATTGATAACTCTCTCTCCGAATTTGCAGATCTTAGTTACTATATTCTTGACATTTGACACAATGCAAAAATATTACAATAAAATAAGTCAATATTTATTTATAATTATTTGTACTGTGACTCATACATGCAATCACAAGTAATCCATAATAATATTTTACATTTTGAAATCATTTATTTTTGGTAAATGAATTTTTTGAAACTGTTTCTAAATCTCTGATTGCCTTTCAATCATTTCACCTCACCTGCTATCCTTTTCTGCAGCACCTATAAGATGCACCACACCGTTTGGGAATCACTTACAGTAAAATAATCATTCGTTTTTACTTTTTTTCTTTGAAAATTACTGTAATAGTGAATAAATTTTCTATCATTCTTACACTTTTAAAATAAATTTAGATCAGACCCACATCTGATATTGTATACTCTCAAAATTCAGGAATGAAAGTAACAAGAAAGATTCGTTATGTCTATGAAAATAAAACTTTCAAAATTCAGACATGACAATGATGATTTGACCAGTTTTGATTAAAAATTTTCTCTCAAATTTTCCCCTCAAACTTTAATCAGTTTAATCAAGCTCAAATGTCTCAGTAATTGTTGATTAGTTGGTTGATTCATTTTCTCTGGCTTATCAGTTGTTCCTGTTATTTTTGGATTCTGGTTGGGTGGGAAAAAAATCAAAAACAGCAATAACTAGTCTATGGGGCAATGTAAACAAATAATAAAATTGTTGATGTGCAGTGCTTTAGTTGCCATTAACATAGAAGTTGAGTTTTGGTAATACCTGATTTGTTGAGTTGGTTGACCAAGGTCATGGTGATGATACTAGAGTGAATTAGTGAATCCATGAATCAGACTTTACTGATACAGAAGATATGAGTGAAATGTCTGTATTGTATGAGTGTTTGGAGGAGGGTAATGTCTGAAGTGGGCATATGTGTTGGGTCGGTTGACCAAAGTCATTCTAGAGACATCGAGATCCTCTCACCTGACATAATGACAGCTGACACGTTGGTTACATTCTATGCCAGTCACATTTATGAGTCCCTTTCTTAAAAGCAAGTCCAGTGGCATTTGTGCTCATCTTTCTTCTTTGTGGCGATATTCTCGATTGGCTTCTTTGATGTTGTATTTTAAAATTTAGTGGATCAGATGTCATACTGAAAACATCTGTGCAGACAATGACTTTTTCTGTTTTGCTTTCTTAGCACTCAAATCTAGGCAACATGTCGAGTAAATCAGAAAAAGATCTAATTTGCAATAGAATACAAAAATGTTCATCTTTATTCATCTTAATAATTAATTAGGAAAATGTAATGAAATGTTTCATTGTTTTTATAAATCTTGAATAGAAAGGATTTTTCTATTTATGCTTATATCAAAGATTATGAAGTACTGATTAAAAGTTTTCTCATTGACACAGAATTTTTTTTAAATTTCATTTTATTTATAGATCTTTAATATAAAAAGTGAAATTGGAATGTCATTACCAAATCCCCAACTTTGTTTATTTTTATACAACCTTAGAAAACCTCTTTTTCCTCATTTATGGGTTAAAAAGCAGGTTAGACTGAGCTTTTCAGCTTTAGGTGGACACCAGTCTAGGAGAAAGACAACTCTGACTTCAAAACCATCAAAAATAATAAATAAAATTATTTTGTGGAGAGTCATGATTACCTATATCATGAAAAGAAATTGCATTTAATAGAAGTGGGTTTTTTTTATGATTTAAATCATCAAGTTGAGATAAAAAGTTTGCATACTAACACAGGATTTTTCATCTTATTTATAGATCATTAACGTAACACATCACTCAATAAGTCCCGGGCTTGACACATAGATGACACCACTAATATAAAAAGAAAGTAATAACCTTCAAATAGCATGTGACAAAATTTGGGCTCAGTCAAATTATTAGTTCACAAATTACAGTTATTTAAGTGAAGCTACTGTTAAAAACTTTTAAAACAATGGAAAAATCTGAATTTGGTATGTTGATAAAGCATTGCTTTCTGATGGGAAAAAGGGTTTCAAGCAAAACAATTGCTTGATAAGGTTTATTTAGACTCTGCTCCTTTGAAAACAATAGTTAAGAGGTTTTATGTTGACTTTAAATGCAGTTATACAGACAAAAATGATGCTGAATGCTTAGGTTTCCCAAAAATCAACAGCTGTCTCAGAAAACAAAAATTCACAAACTTGGTTGGGCCAATTGTAAATTGAAGTTTCAGAAGATAGCAAAAAAGTTGAACATATCAGAAAGCAGTGTATTCACCACTTTACAGAAACATTTGACAACGAGAAGGCTGTGTTCAATGTGGGTGCCATGTTTGCTCACAGTCAATCAAAAACAACAACAGTTTGACAATTCAGAGCATTGTTTATAACTGTTTTAATGCAACAAGTAAGAGCTTTTGTGTAAATATGTGAAAATGGATGAAACATGGATCTACCATTTCAGTCTGGAGTCAAATCGGCAGTCAGCTAAGTAGACAGCATCAGATGAAAGTCGTCCAAAGTGACCAAAACTGCAAACATCAGCAGGCAAGGTTTTAGCCTCTGTATTTTGGAATGCACAAGGTATTTTGTTCATCAATTACCTTGACAAAGGAAGAACCATGAATAGCAAATATTATATAGCATTATTAGTTTGTTTGAAGGAAAAAATAGCTAAAAACAACCACAAATGAAGAAGAAAAATTTATCTTTCACCAAGACAACCCACTGTGTCACAAGTCAATTGCAATGGTGGCAAAACTACTTGAATTGCACTTTAAATTACTTCTGCATCCACCCCATTCTCCAGATCTGGCTTCTAGTGACTACTGGCTGTTTGCAGACCTCAAAAGAATACCTTAAGGAAAGAGACTTGGCTCTAATGAAGAAGTGATATTGGAAACTGAGGCATATTTTGAGGCTGAACACGGGCATCAAATTGTTAGAGAAACTTGGAAATATTCCCATAAAAGGAGACTATGTTGATGAATAAAGTCAAATTTTGCCTAAACGTTGTTGCTTCATTAGTTAAGCTTAGGATTTATTGAGTGATTGTTAAGAGAGCATTTTATCTTTGTCTTTGATTACAAGAGCATCACAAATATGAAACCCTGTTTCATAATTTAATATTTACTATCCATAAAGGTGTTTTTCAAATTTTTATCACAACTCAAACTATTTTATATATTTTTATAAATGTATTAAGCTTTTATACATCTGAGTGAGTGCTGAAAATTGTTCAGCCCAAATAACTTTCCAAAATTTATCCAAACATCAGATTTTTATTTTTGAAGGGCTTCTTGGTAGGATTAATAACTTTTCCCTACTCTCTTGTCTGACAAGATACTTACAACATTATTTAAACTTATTGCACGTCACATATTTTTCAAAACTCATCATTCATGGGTTCCTTGCCAAAGAGCAAGGATCAGACAGTTAATTTCTCAGACTTTTATGACTGTCATGAGTTCAATATTCATCTATCCTTCTAATCCTTATAATATTCACTTACTTTTACCTGTTCTTACATTAATATTACACACTTAATTCAGTCAGTCTCTACTATGAATACCTTTGTGTCTTTTATTTGGTGAACTTTAGTAAAAAAGAAAAAAAAATTCACCATGTACTGTACTTGTACTCTACTAAACTAGACTTAGAAAATATCAATGACCCACTTCATGACTGAAATAGTCACATTCTTCCCAATGATGAGAGTTTAATCTTGGTTAAAATATATGATTTCAAATCAAAATTTTCTTGGTAATTTACAAGATAATGGAAAAACTCATGTACAGAAAGAATCACATACTTCCCATCACTAAACTGCATGCTTGAGGGCAGAATTATATATTTTTAGACATGAACAATCTAAAGTAAAAGAAAACCAATCTTGTTCATTGATTTTGCCTTAAGCAAGGCCAGAAAGCAACTGCAGCACAAAGAGTTACTAGGTGTGGAGGAGTTATAAACTGAAATATTGCTAAGGAGCAAGAACAAAATAAGAGTAATGAGGAGGACAGTAAATAAGAATTGACATTGCATTTAAATTTTTGAAGATTAAAGTTGACTGAAAAGCATGGAGCCAGAAGAGAGTTCCGCAAGTGAGAAGTATGAGAAAAACTGTTGGCATAGAATTTATAGTTACATCTAACCAACTCAACTGTAAATTGATGAAACATCATCACCATTCTACTACTGTGCTTAAATTCAAAGAATCTATGCACCATAGCAAAGAGCACATCCAAAACTTTACTATGAAAGTATTTTATATAAAAGACAGAGAGGCAACCTTATCTTGTTTGGAAAGAGGCTGAAGCCGAGATATTAGAACAGGACCAGTAATATTAGTGATTCTTTTTTGGATTATATCACAGATCTCTAGGTTAATAGAAGGAGCACCAGACCAAATGTAGCAGCAATATTCTAAGCATGGATGAATGGTTGATGTATAGATATGTAAGATAGATTCAGGAAAGAAAAATTGTTGAGCATGACATAGTGAACCAACTTTCTTAGCAGCTGACTTAGCAATGGATTTAATATAGTCTTTCCACTTCACGTCAGTACAGAATGTTAGTTCAAGATGGTGCAACCAATCACTTGCCTGGAGGTCAGTATCAGCCATACTGATGGAAAGCAGAGAGGAGTTGAAATTATTTAAACTTCCCTATTAACACAGATGAATTCAAACATTATAAAATATAGAGCATGACCAAATCATAACCAAAAAGTACAAAACAATACTGTAAAAAAAGAAAACACAAGTACCATCTTTTTAACAAAAAATATTGTTAGTTTTTGGTAGGAAATTGAATGAGAGAAAATCTAATGGACTTTTAATTTCAGATGTTCATCTTGTTCTGTGAGGATGCTGTGTGGATATCTGCAGAAAATATAGATCAATGCTGTGAGCTGTGTTGAAATCTTATTACTTCATTTAATAATAATTTGAGAAAACATGTTCTACATTCAGTCATTTCTCTGGAGAATAAGGCCTTAAAGTTGATGTGTTTTAAATTCAGGAAATAAAATTTTGATTATATTTCTGGACTATGTATTTGTCTCCAGCATTAACACTAACATTTTGAGCTTGCTTTCTTCTGATAAGCAATAATTATGATTTATCTGAGTCATACAAATAAATCTTCATTTTAATGAAACAAAAATGGCAGAAATTTTGAATAAATAATTACTTGAAATGTTGATCAGAGAAAAGTCCTTATGAATATTAAGATTACAGGAATTGACATTTTTTCTCTTTTTGTTTTTAATGAGAAAATGAATTGTATAATTCAAGTTATAGGATAACATTAATACTTTGATTCTATAAATTTGATAATATATTTTTACCGGACATGATATTCTATTTTCATTTTTTCAGACTTCTTCTTCTACGTGCCCTGTCCCTTAAGGACGTAGGCGTTGGTGGCTTTCCATATTTCTCTATCCTTGGTGGCTCTTAGCACGCCTTCTCCTGTTACACCATGCAAACCTCTTTCCGTCATCCACCTGATTAAGTCCTTCAAATATGTTATCCATTGCTTTCCCCTGTCTCCTTTTCCCTCTATATGGCCTGTTAGTATCAGGTTCTCTAAGCCCTCCTTCTTAATTGCATGTCCCAGGAACTTCAGCTGTCTCTTCCTGATGCTGAGTATTAATTTCCTTTTTGTTTCCATCATTACCAAGACCTCAGCATTGCTCACATGCTTGATCCATGATATTCACAGCATCTTTCTGTAGAACCACATTTCAGTTGCTTCAAGTTTTTTTCCTCATCTTTGATGATATTGTCCAGCATTCACTTCCATATTGAAGGACGGACAGCATGTAGCAATCCAGTACTCTCTTCCTTATTTCTAGCCAAATTGTTCTGTTTCTTAATATCTTACTCAACTTCTGGAATGCTTCCTTCGCCATGCCAATTCACCTTCGTATCTCTGTGTCGTATTTTCTGTCTTCTGTTATAACACTTCCCAGGTATTTAAATTTTTGTACCTGCTTGATTCTAGTATCCCCGACCTGTATTTGGCATACTGAGCTGCCCTTTTTACTGATGACCATGCATTCGGTTTTCTTGCAGTTTATTTGTAGTCCTTTCTTGTCACTCTCTTCAGCTACCTTCTCTAGGAGGTTTTGTAGTTTCCTTTCTGTATCTGCTATCAGCACTGTATCATCTGCATACCTTAGGTTGTTGAAATTGTGGCCATTGACAAATCCAGGCATAAGTTCTAGGGTCCTCAAAATATTCTCGCTGTACAAGTTGAACAGATCTGGTGAAAAGACACATCGTTGTCTTTTGCCCCTTTCTATCTTTGTATATCTGCTGAATTCATTATCTGTCTATATACAAGCAGTTTGCTACCAGTAAAGATTCTTGATTACTCTTGAATCTTTCCCAAATATGTCCAGGCTGCCGCGCATCTCCAATTCTTTATGGCATATTTTGTCAAATGCCTTCGCATAATCAATAAAGCACAGGTATAAGTCCTTCTTCATTTGTATTGCCCTTTCAGAGAGCACCCTAATCATAAATATGACATTTTTGTTTCCTGTGTCCTATCTCTGACCTGATTCTGCTTCTGGCTCTATTTATCAGAATTCGGGCAACAGTTTTGTTATATGGCTCATTAAACTGATGGTTCTGTGGAGTTTGCACTCATTTGCTTCTGGCTTCTTAGGTAGTGCTATGAAGATAGACTTGCTGAGATCATCTGGTATTACCCCACTATTATAAATTTCATTTATTATTTCAGTAATTTTCTTTATACCAAATTCTTCCAGGGCTATGAGCAGCTCTATGACTGTGCCATCTGGTCCAGCTGCTTTGTTTCTGTTCAGTTTGGCTATTGCAGATTCCACTTCAGAATTTAATATTTCCAGTCTGTGCATATTTCCAGTCTTTGCATATTATTGATTGCTCTCTCTTCCCGTGGAAAAGATCTTTTATATAGTCTTTCCATCGCTGGAATATTTCTTCTTTCTCCAAAATGATTGTTCCATCCCTAGATTTTATACATCCTGTTGAAGAGCAGTTTTTTTTATCCTGTCAGTTCTTTTATTTCCTTATGCATGTCTACTTTATTATTCCTGCTCAATCTCTCTACTTCTATTTGTCATTGAGCCATTCCTCTTTAGCCTGTCTACATTGTTTTTATTTCCTTGTGTAGTTACCTGTACTCCATTCCATGCCTTGATATCATTTTCTGCCTCCTTTGTCCCATAAAAAAATAAGTATGATTAAATAAAAACTAAGTGAGTTTTGCAAAAAATCTCTTGTATCCTAGAAAATGATTATCCCAAAGATTCTAATATAACCTAAAACAGTCCTTTTTGGATTTATTTTACTCATTTATTTAACTGTACTTCAAATTCCATTCATATTCCTTGCATTCATTTACACACAAATACCCTTGGGAAAGGTATTAATTTGTCTCTTCCCTCCAGTTATGGGTTAAATAACAGGACAAATTGGGTTCTGTAGCCTTGGTCGGCAATCAGTCTACTGCAGAAAGCAATGGCAACCTACTGTGGGATAAACTTCTGCTCAGTTAGTCATGTCCCTTTTGAGACATGATCGCCCAAGCATGTATCACATAAGATACTTAAATGACTTCCTGTTAAAGTGAATACAGAATTCACATGCTACAGTATATTTACCAAAGAATAACACTCTTAATTGTCACCAAATGTTTCAGTACAAGAGCCACATCATATTTTACACATTTTAATGTGCCAAAGAAAAAGATCAGTTTTGTAATGAATCAAATTCAAATGAATTACTAAGTGTGTTTCTTTTTTATATCCATCATGATATGATTAAAGACTAAAGCATAATGCAACAATTACAAAGAAACAATGTTTAAAATGTGAAATGAGTAAAAATATTAACATCAACAATTCTCTGAATGAAAATCAATTACATATCGACAAATGAGAAAAGAAGGCTCTTCATTCTAACATTTCAAAATACTACAAGGCAGGCAGATAAAATCTTTAGCTGGACTGTGATTTGTTATAATTTGGAAACACATGATCTAATATACTTTAACTTAAAACTTCCCTTTGTTTCAGCAGTTAAAATAGAAAATTCTTCTTTGTCATACACACTGCATTTGAATGATTACAAAACAATTGAATAAGGCACTGCACACTCCCCAAAACTAATCACAAATTAAAAATTTAAGCCTTTTTAAAATATTAGATAAATTAATTCAGTTAATGACAAGTTCTACACATATATGTGCATGTGAAATTTGTTTTCACACTTTCCAAATTCCTCAGAAATTTCCCTGACAACAAACATGTAGCAAATTAGTATTGTCTGGCTCTCTAGGTATTCTTTATTCATTCCGCTCTACCTAAGTATTGAGCACTTTTTGATTAGTTGATTGCTCATTGTCGGGGTTTTTTTCTTTGGGTTATGTGCTGACTCGATCTGAGCTCTTTTGACTGATGTTCATGTACTTAGCTCTTTCTTTTTTAAAACCATTTTGTCCCTTCTTCATAAATATGTGAAAGGTTTTTCGACACGAGTATAGTTATTATCTCTTATATATATATATATAACACTTTGTCAGGTAGGATGTTACAGACAAAATATCAAGTTATTAAAAACAAAAATATCTGAAGATGAAATCAAAACCATCATTATATGTCCAATTTTCGCATTTTTAAATTTCAGAATTGTAAAACTTAACATTCTTTATGCATGGTAGCCATACTAAAATGTATCACAAAGTAGAATTTTGCTTTATCATCATTTTGTAATGCTCAGCATGTGTCTGCCAGAAAGATATTATCTTCAAAGCTATGTAAAGCAAATAGCTAGAACTTATGCTGTTAAGACTTGAACCCTTTTTTATCTTAGATAATCTGCAGACTTGCATAAAATTCAGGCACAGAGTTTACAGTTTGATTCTGTGATCTTTAGTCTTGCTTACAGATTTAATGGTTAGCTCAATTTCCAAATCTGCTTTGCCATCTTCCAAAGAGAAAAAAATCTACAACACAAAAACCTCTGATCTAGTGACATTACAATCATCATTCTTCTTGATGAGTCATAAAAAGTAATTCATTAGTTCATTGGATGAGGTTGGTAGTGTATAGGGTCTACTTCATCTAAAAAAAATTTTCATCGGCTCATCACAAACCATCTCTGTAGAGAAGCAGTAATGATGTAAAAACAGAGCTGGACCTTCTGATGCAACTGGCATGAAAGAACTCATTTCAAAAACCAGCAGACCTGTAATCATTATGGAATCCTGCAAGACTTTATTGGCAAAATCAAGCTATAATGATGGGTTATGTTTCTAACAGATGCTTTCCTGATAAAAACTAATTAATTATTTACCAAGTTGTTTGAGATTCCAAAATTAAATTCTCTATTTCACTTCTTTTATTTACATCATTTTTCATCAAAACTAATGTCCTTGTTCTTGTGCATTATTCTTACCGCATGTCAGCTGTTATGCCAACTGGCCTTTTTCAGTTGTTTGTTAATCCAAGAAACTGTAAAGTAATTTTGAAATTAACCCTTTATTTAATCTACTGGGCTGGGGGTAAATTGTTTTTATTTTGGTGACTATGTCTAATGATGCCTAATTTTGTTAAGTTATTCTGTATTAGCCAGCCAAAGCATTTAACTTACTATTACTATGCTACAAAATTCACAAATCAGTTCTTTGATTCTATTAGCTATTGTCTTATTAGGTGATAAGCCCAACAAGAGAAACATTGTGATAAAAACAAAGATAAAAATATTAGTTTAAATATAAATCATGCAAATAAATTCTTACTCAAGAAATTCAGACAGAAATTGAATTATTTTCTTAAATGTTTATCTTTGTTTTTTTGTTTGGCACAAATCTTTTTCTCTTCAAACTATTCCTCAGTCATGAAAGTACCAAACCTGTAGAAATGTTTCCCGGATTTATTTTGTATTGAAAGAAAAGTTTTTTCCAGTTTATTCAGTCTAAAGCCTTCAAAATAAAAACTATGCTAGGAATTTTAAATTGCAGGAATTCTGGACAAAGTAATAGCTTTGGACAAGATTTGGACCCCCACATGAAGCCATAGGATCTTAACTCATTATGTGTCAATGCCTACACTATTTTGGCAGCTGCTACTGCTTCTATGTGCCATGTCCCTTGAGAATGTTGATGATTATGGCTCTCCACAATTTCTTGTCCTTTGTAGTATACCTCTTTTTCTATTTCTTCTAATCCCCAGTCTACCACCCATTTCCTGAAGCTCACTAGGTCGGTTATTCATTACAATCCTCTGTCCATCTTGTATTCAATCTGTCCAATAAGTATGAAAGTTTTCATGTTCACTTTCTTCATGATGTGTCCTGGACATTTCAACTATTTTTTTTCTAATTTTAATATCAGTGTCTTTTTTATTTTCATTTTCTCTAAGGCTTCATTGCTCACATGTTTGTTCTATGGTATTCTCAGCATCCTTCTGTAGAACCACATTTCTGTTACTTAAAGTTTCTTACTCATCTCTGAAGAGATTTTTCAACATTCACTACTATATAGAATGACTGGTATTATGTAACAGTTTAATACTCTTTCATTTGTTTAAAAATTTATATTTTTTTCTTTTATCAACTCCTCATGCCTATTTGTAGGTGGGAAAACATATCAATAAATGTAAATTCTTTTCTTTTTATAAAACATGTCAATGAGAAGTCACTTCCAAACAAAAGACACTTATAAACATTATTATCATGACTGAACTTAATTTGGCTAGTCAGTCTTCTGAACCACTAATTTTTTCATCAAAAGTTTATTATCTAATAATTTTGAATGCAAATCCAGTGAAACTAAAAGCTAATTCTTTGTTCTGAATTCCCACAGTATACTTGGATTGCTGAAGAATAGATCAATTAAAACTTTAATATGATCACATGAGACAGAGGAATAAAATAATTATCTTTAGTATGACACACAGAATAGTTAGCTTTAGTATATTTTGTATACAAGGGCTGATCAAAATGTATCAGGACTGGAACTATTAATAGAAAACTACAATACATATTAATTCAGCATTTAATTTTCTTTAAAGTAGTTCCCTTCTGAAACCACATGCTTTATCCAGCATTGTTTCCATCAATGAAAGCTTTTCTCGTTGGTTGGTTGGTTAGTTTTATCTAGTCGCACATCAACCTAAACAGGTTATTTAATGTTGAAATTTAAATAATTTGAATACAATTGTATGCCATCAACTACAGATAAAATATATTGCTGGTCATTTTACTATCAATATGTATCATTGGTCTTTTTTATATAAAAATGTATTGCTGATAGTTTTACTATAAAAATATATTTTTATACTTTAGTATTTTGTTTAGCCAGTTCACAATTTGTTGATATCTGGGATCCTAACAGGTGCTACCACCCCAAGTCAGGGTAGACCTGATAAGAACAACATTAAAAGGTGGCTTCATTCTCCTCAAAAACTTCAATTTCCCAAACAGAGACCTTGCTACCAAATGTAGTTTATCATCATACCCAGGATTAAGCATTTCTGGAACTCTTTTTGGGGGGATTGTAAGATCATTTCTTTTGAATTTTCTCAATGTCTCCACATCTTACTATCTCTCATATTCATATCAAACACCATCATTGTCATTTTCAATATAACCCACTACCATGAGTGGCTCTTGGGCCTTGTATTATATAAAATTTAGTTAAAAAATGCACTAATCCTTTTCATGATATATAAAACACATGGATACATTATTTTTAGCTAATATATATAACTTGATGATTTCTGAGAATATAATAAACACAAGAAGAAATTTTATGGTATCTCAATTATCTAAATTTATACACAGAGTTCAAATGTTCACCTTTCAAAGTTGTTCATATAAAAAGAATTTGAGAAATAGCAAGATGCTAATTTTCTTAAAATAAAAAAAATACTCAATGTTTCCAAAGTTATTTAAGTTTGTGCAAAAGTGAAAGCTGTCTTAAATGCTGCTATCGTCAATGCTGAATGGATGGAACATATTAGCATGCCATGAATTTTGTATGAGATTGTCACTGAAGTCTCATGCATCATGCATCAAGCAGTTAAGCAAAGTGAAGACATACAATGCTATTATGGTCAGGAAAGCTTTCAAGATGTTCAACTTTCTCTTAAAAGATCACCGAACCAATGTTAATTGAGTGAGGTGAAACTAAAACAAAATGTGTTTTCTGCTGTTAAACTAAAACTCAGTCATTAAAAAAAATATATCTTTGGAGGTAAAAATGGAATTTATTGCATTAATAAGTGCAGTTTTGTGAGCATCACAATCATGTAAAATCAAAAATGGCTATTTTGATTAAAATATGGCAGATAAGTCACATAGAAACACATTACTTGAAAATATTTTTCTTTACTAGAAGTGAACAATCCCAATGGAAATTGGAAACCAATCATCAGACTAAAATCCACTTTCCATAAAACAACTTTAATCAGCCTTTCTCGTCCTCTATAAAGCTAGTGCATCTATCAATTTGGCCAGGCTGATTTTAGCTTCCAAATTCTTAAGTCTCACATGTAGCTTTATTATTCTTTCTTCCTTAGTACTACTCAACAAAATACTTTATTCTTAATAGTACTTTTAGTTTTAACTCCATAAATAACTTCAAAAACTATTCAATAGTTAATTCTTATTTTCTTATTTACAAAATGTTTTTTTTAATAAAACATTCATCAGACAGTTGAACTAACAATTTTCATAGCATTTGACTTAATTTCATAGTATTTTTTAAATCAATATTCTATACAGTATTTAATCAATTTCTGGTAGATGTTGAATATATAAAGGAATTTCATGCTTGGAAATTGTGCACTTGTTTGGAGCAACAATTCAAAATATCACTTTATACTGTTTGGTTTTGTATTCTACAACTTACAGGCAAGATTAAAATGAACAGAAAAATTTCCTAGTACCAACTGACAAAGTCATGAAGATTAAATATCACAAATTCAAAATGCATGCAGACTTCACTTAAACATGAATTTCTTTCACAAAGACATTGCTTTAAGGTTATTGTAATAAAATTGTACTACAAGGAAAAATACATTAGAAACAATAAAAAGAGTAACAATTTTATAATAATTGCTATGTAATAGCAATTTCCTGATATGGCAATAAATGTTGGACAATTTTCTCACTGATAACGAACAGACTTGAGATAATAGATGGGATTAAACAAAAGTATAACACGCAATAAAAAAGGAAGTTCTAAGCAAAATGGAAACAAAATGGCATGTACACTCAGAAAAAAAAAATTTTTGAATTTTCTAAGACACATAATGAGAAAAGATAGCTTGAAAAATTGAACACTCACAAGACATATTGAAAATAATGAGTTTGCATAAATGAATTACAGGACAAGGAACAGGATGATAATAAAAACATTGTTAATAGTAACAATGGTTAGAAACTTTTGAAGGGACAAATTTCATAAAATAAAAATGTAAGTCTAACTCACCTATTTCTCTAATTCAAACCGTTCTGTATAATAAAGTCTCTTCTAAACCAAGTTACGATTTGACTTTCTTACTTCACGGACATTCTGAAGTTTATATTGTAATTACAATGGAACACATTTGGTCAATCATTGATGGTCAATTAACTCACTGCTGAGATAAATTCAGAATTCTTGGGAAGTCTTTAGTAATCAGTAAGACTTAGAAGAATCAATATCCATTTGAATCTGGTTACTCAAATATCATGGTACTTTTCCATTAGCTAAGTAGTGCTGAGAAAAACCTCCACAAGAATTGTAGCATGAATTCAAAGTCATAATAATGTAAGCTTTATTTACTAGTATTTTTGTTGCTATGAACTGACATGTTAACTTATCTATATCAACATTCCTACTCATCTATGCATCCACACTGATAGGCGAAAACTATATTCACTTTCATTGTCAAATTTTCTTAGAAATTGTAATAAGACAAGACACACTTCTAAACTCTATTACAACATTACTATAAATGTTTATTCCACTTTCATTGGTCTATTAGCTTGTGAATATTTTAAAGAGATTTCTTCATTGCTTCCCACAATGGCTCATCTCTATTGTCCACTAGTTTTACAATCACTTCAGTATGTATCAATTGAGGACCAGTCTAGTCATATTTCTTGCTTGATGGCACAAGCCAATGATCAGTCAGTCAGTTAAGTGCCATACATGAAACGCGCTTGGGCAATCATGTCTCTTTCGAGATATGACTGACTGGGCGGAAGATTATCCCGCAGTAGGTTGCCATTGCCTTCGGCGGTAGACTGGTTGCCAGCCAAGGCTATAGAACCCAATCTGTCCTGTTATTTAACCCATAACTGGAAGGAAGAGACGGATTAATACCTTTCCCAAGGGTATTTGCGTGTAAGTGAATGCAATGAATTCAACTGGAATATACCAAAAAGATATTTTCTCTCAAATGAAATACAGTGTAGACTATAAAGTAAAAAATGATAGCTATTTCAATTAATAAAAACCAAAAACCATTGTACAGCTTTGAATAAAAAATACTAAATTACTATTAAAAAGTTTGATAGAAGTTTGGTTAACCAAAACAAAAAAATATGACAAGAACATTTAATATTTTTCAAATTATGGTTATTTAGAGAAACACACTTCTCATTGATTTTCTCATAACTCCTCTTTTAGCTTGCAACCAAAAGTTTGAAACAATAGGGAAAGCATCAAATAAAAGTCTTAAAGAAGGAAATGTCAAACAGGTGTTATCTCACATAAAAAGGAAGGTCTATGAAAATGACAAAAGTGCCTTTCAGAAATTAAGCTAAGTATTATACAAACTTATCCTCCTACATAGAAGTAACTGTTAGACAATCACCTTATACTGAGAGTACGTTAGATCTAATATGAATAATATGGATTTCAGACATAAAATGTTACTCAATTTTTGACAATTCATTTGAGTTCATATGCTTCTAGTTTGATCATGAAATTTTTTTATGAGCCTTGGTTTCTCTCAGTATTCTTTTTCTTCTTTTATGTGCCATGTTCTTTCAGGATGTAAGCGATCATGGCTTTCCACAGCTCCCTGTGCCTGATGGCTCTTAGCACGCTTTCTCCTGTTGCACCATGCAACCTTCGTTTCGTCATCCACCTGATCAGGTCCTTCAAATATGTTATCCGCTGCTTGACTCAGTCTCTTTTTCTCTCTATTTGGCCTGTTAGTAACAGGTTCTCCAAGCCCTCCTTCCTCATTGCATGTCCCAGGAATATTAGTTGTCTCTTCCTGATGCTCAATATTAATTTCTTTTTTGTCTCCATCCTTTCCAAAACCTTGTCATTGCTCACATGCTCGGTCCATGATATCTGCAGCATCCTTCTGTAGAACCACACTTCAGCTGCTTCAAGTTCTTCCCTCATCTTCGAAGATATTGTCTAACATTCATTGCCATCATATAGCAATCCAGTACTCTCCTCTTTGTTTCTAGTGAAATTGTCCTGTTTCTTAATACTTCACTCAGCTTCTGGAATGCTTCTTTTGCCATGCCAATTCACCTTTGGATCTCAGTGTCACACTTTCTGTCTTCTGTTAGAACACTTTCTAAGTATTTAAATTTTTGTACCTGCTTGATTTTAGAGTCCCTCACCTGTAATTGGTATTTTGGGCTACCCTTTTTGCTGATGACCATGTATTCGGTTATCAAACTCAATACTTTTTTATTTATTTCTTGCTCTTCTATATCACGTTTTTATTATTTTTTCTCCATTTTTAAATGATTGTGTTTTTAATTTTGGAGAATTTTAAACATCCTTCCTAATAAAGACTGCTGAATATCTATTTATCCTGCCATGCTCATGGATAGAAAGACAATAGCAAAGCAACAAGGATCAGTTCATTAGATAGTCAGCCATGAGGCTCATTTCATTAGAGAATCAATAGCAAGGCAGCATCAGTTTAGTTCATTCCCTTTATTACCAGTTATTACAGACCTAGCTGCATGTTTGCTCTTACACAGTGCCTTATTTTATTTTTTTGCAATAATTATGTCATCCAGTAGTGAAGAATATTTATGTATATCCTCTTGATTATAATAAAGGCCATTGTATATATTTTCCTCTAGCCTTCTTCAGGTGCTTGGAATTGTGAACCAAACTCTTTATTTGGATCACTGGAGTATATTATTTTTGTTCCATGTGCCATGCCACTTCCAGATATCAGTTATTTTTATTTAACTCAACTCTCTAAGTTCACCATTGCTGTAACCAAAATGTTGTAAATGTGGCAATAAAGAGCAGGACAACAGTCTGATCTATGTAAATAATGTAAATACTATCTCATCTCAGAAGTATAGACAAATTTTGAAGAAACAGGTAGCTGTAGTGAGCCATGATCATATACATTCTTAAAGAACACAGATTTATCTACCATCTGCCCGTGCATTGAATACTGCTGCCATATCTGGTCGGGTGCCCCTGCTGTTCTCCTCGGGCTTCTCGATAAGGTTCAGAGGAGGGTCTGTAATGTGATAGATACCGACTTGGCAGACCGCCTGCAGTCTCTCTCCCACCGGCAAGACGTGGCTTCCCTGTGTCTCTTCTATAAATACTTTCACGGCTTCTGCTCCGATGAACTTAGATCACTGGTGCCCCCTAAATACGAATTTGCACGAGATACTAGATTAGCAACTAGATCCCACCCTTTTTCAGTGAAACCGATAAAATGCAGCCATAACTTCTACTCCAACAGTTTCTTTCCTCGCACTTCCCGACTGATTCTCTTCCAAACGATTGCTTCCCCGACGGCTACAATCTCCAGGAGTTTAAATGTAAGGTCAATACACACCTCCTAACACACTAACTTGCTCCCATTCTATCAAGCACTCTTCCCATCTGCCCGACCCTCATCCTCGCTATCCTTACTCATCTGTCACCTTTCTCCTGACATTCCCTATGTCTATCCACTCCTTCTCTTTACCTTCCCTTATGTAGCCCCATGCGCAATAGTGGCAGTGGAATGCCTTGCTTGGGGTGAGATGATTAAAAAAAAAAAAAAAAAAAAACATGAAGATTTTTTGAGAAATTTTTCTAGATGTAACTCATAGTGCAAATTTTAGAAAAGTATCTGTAATCTTTTATGAAAATGACCATAATAACAATCTTCCTTACAAAAAAAAATATATAAAAGCATAAATAGCAATAATGAAAAAGATGACAGCTTAAGACTTTGCAGAATCTGTTATAAAAAAATGTAATTGAATCTTTGACATTTCATTTGGGTGCACCTGCTACCAGTCAAATCATGAAATTCTTTTACAACCCTCAATTTTACTCAGCCTTATTAAAACCAGTAGTCTTTCTTTTTTTTTTCTATTTCTTTCTTTAATTCCCTTCCATACCTTTTATATCCTTTATTTTTATAAATCTTTGAATTATTTTGTTTTTAGTTCTGGAGAATTTAAATTATTACTTTATACATTTATGAGAGAGCTCTTTCTTTTCTAACTTTGCACTTTGCACCCATGGTAATTGATCATTGCAAATATGTAATAAAAGCAAGCTGTGAATACAAACCTATTAGCTCACTAGGCTGTCTTCTTCATGTGCAAATCCAAAATTGGCACCATTTAGTGCCAAATTGACAATCACAACAGTGAAGGATTGGAAATTTCTCTTTGATTTATGATTATGTCAAGTTTAGATTAAGGAAGTGACACTCCAAAAACATTATTACATTTATATTTTAATTGCTGTTGATAATGAGTTCAATTGGAATTTTGCCTTGAAGGAAATGCTAATCAAAAATTAATAATGGTTGACAATACTTTTGCCAATAAAAAACACTATACAATATTACCATTACTAACACTACTGCTTAGAAATGTTTTAATTGCTATGTCCCTTAAGGATATAGGGTAAATGTGGCTCTCCACAGATTCCTCTTACGATCTTTAAATTAGGATTATTTTTACTAAATCGTGAGGTGGTTTCTTTTCCAGTTTAAAATCCAATGTAGTACTTTTTATAAACTGATTGGAATGGATATTGGCTTAGAATAAGAAATCATACAATTGAGTGGATACTTCAACTGGATTTGTTACATTCACTAATGTATAAATATCCTTGCAACAGTCCATCTCCTCCACCCAGCTATGGTCTAAATATTAGGACATATATCTGTAAAAATCTTTGTTATTCTAAAAACAAATTGTTAATTTATTATTTACACACAAAAAGTAAAGAATCATTCTTATCATCCCAAATTTGTTTTGACTTTAAATAGGAAGGGCTGATAACCCATAAAAACAAATCAGCTCTTTACTTAACTAATTGCCACGTCATGTTTCTATTTAACTTTTAACTAGGGAGAGAAGTGCAAGTGGTTGAAACTTGGACTCAGCATATCAATTTCACTTTTCACATCAGTAACTATTATGCTACCCAAACATCCACTAATCCTATTCTTATTCTTCTTGCAGTGCTGTGTCCCTTCAGAACATAAGTGATCGTGAACCTCCACTTACCCCTATTGCTCTTGATGCTTTTCCTCTTGATATCTCTCCCAAACCCTGCTCCGTCATCCACTTGCTCAAGCCCATCAGGTATATCTCATATTGCTTTCCCTGTTTCTTTCTCTCTATCCATCCCATGAGTATTAGATTCCCCAAGCCTTTCTTTCTCATGACATGCCCAAAAAACTTCAGCTGCCTCTTCCTGATATTAATCATAATTTTCCTTTCCATTTCCATCTTCCAAATCCTTGTCGTTGCTAACATGTTTGGTCCATGATATCCTCAGAAACTTTTTTGTAGAACCACGTTTCTGTTGATTTGAGTTTCTAATTCATCTTTGAGAATATTGTCCAGCATTCACAGCCATATAAGAAAACAGATCATACAATAGTCCAGTATTCTTTTCTTTGTTGCTAACACATTCGTCCTGTCTCTCAATACCCTGATTATCTTTTGAAATGCATCCTTGACCATGCCAATGCATCTTCAGATCGCAGTGTTAGTGCTCATAAAAAACCAATAGCATGAAATATGGTACAAAACATTCAGAGAAGAATGAAGAGTAAGTTTAATAGATTTTTCAGCTGACCATAAAGCTGTTATAGTTTGAAAGACAAGAGCAGCTGCCATGAACAGATAGATTTTAAAAATTAGAAAGTGGTTTGAGCTTGAGTATCACCAAGATTCTAGTCTTAATTTCTAATCTGCACTCTTTACTATCAACCATAGATTTACACTTTGCATAGATGCGAGGCAAAGCAACTAAAAATTAAGATGAAAGAAATATTATTCCCAAAATAATGACTGATAATATCTCATTTAATAAAAAGAAATCAAAACAGTAGCTGATTTGTTGAAATAATTTTAAATTAATGTGCTGTTTTCACAGAAAACTGAAATTTCAAGCTGAAATTCATTGGAATCCAGTTATTGTCTAAAATCTGAAACAATTATAATGGTTTCTGAAAATATTAAACATTTGTTATAATCAATGAAAAGTTAAAAAATATACCTGACAGTTTAAGTAATTCACATTAAAAAGTAGATCCATTTCTTTATTATATAAAAACAATTGTTTCAATATTAATATAAGTTTAGGTAAAGCAAGACATAATAATACATGAATGCTTACTGTGGGAACTAACTACATAAGCATTAAACAGTTGGACCTACTGTGGAGGTTGACAACTGACATTCTACTGGATATTTTGGGTCAATTTGACTATTTCAGAACCACCTGTACAACAAGACAAATCAGTGGTGAAGAGCAACATGTTTTTCTTTGTATGTTATGTGCCTTTGAGACATAGACAATCATAGCTCACCACCAGTTCCTGTCCCTCATAGCGCTTAATAAATTTCATCTGTTATTTCTCTTAAGCCATGTTCCACCATCCTTTTACTCAAGCTCACTATATTATGAATTGTTTTCTTCTGTCACTCTTGCTTTGAATCTCACTAGTGAGTATCAGATTTTACAAATCCACTTTCCCATTATGCGCCCCAGATACCGCAAATGTCTCTTCCTGAAGTTAACTATAAGTTTTCTTATTGCTTCCATTTTCTCTAAAACTTTGTCAATCACATGCTTAGTCCATGGTATTCTCAGTATCCTTCTGTAGAATCACATTTCTGCTGTTTCAAGTCTCTTCTTCAGCTTTGAGAAGATTGTCCAGTACTCACTGCCATCCAGGAAGACAGGTATTACATTAGTTCAGTACTTTTTTCTTTGTTTCTAACAAATATTTTCTATTTCTTAGTACTCTGCTTTGCTTTTAATATGCATCTTTGGCTATAACAATATGCCTTTAGATTTCAATGTTACACTTTTCATTGTCTGTTAAGATAATTTCAATATCTTTAAATTTCCACACATTTGATTTTGGTATCTCCAATTTGCAATTCACACATTGGGCTCATCCTTTTGCCAACAACCATGTCTTCTATCTTCTTATTTAATCTTTTCTTCTAACTTTCCTTCACTACCTTATGTAGGAGTTTTTATACGAACCAATGAAAAAAAGCTCAAAATTGATTATATGAACAAACTTATGCTACTTATACAGGCTAAGATGGATAAATTGTTGTCTAAATTAGGCAAAAGTGAAAATAAAACTGACATCTCATTTTAACAGATATATTTACCAAAATTGCACAAAAATAATTTCAAATACTAATGAGTAAATTTATTCAATAAAATCACCATTGGCATCAATTAAGGCCTCCAGATGACTTTGAAATCTCAAGCAACTTTTCTGGATGAATACTTTGTTTAAGTTAGTGAATGCTACCATAGTTCTTGCCTTCCTTTCATCTTTGGTGTTACAAGGAGTTTTGGTGGTCTTTTGCTCAACTGTTCCCCACATATAATAATCAAGGAGG
The DNA here is from genome assembly GCA_037127315.1 of Ascarosepion bandense. Lineage (NCBI taxonomy): Eukaryota > Metazoa > Mollusca > Cephalopoda > Sepiida > Sepiidae > Ascarosepion > Ascarosepion bandense. The sequence goes on from JBBBDQ010001543.1 coordinate 471,223, forward strand.
TTGCAGTCTGGAAAGTTAGGTGGCCTGATGTAAGGGGTGATGTGGCTGCAGAAACTGACAGTCATGACTGGGTTATCCAGCATGGTGCAAAGCCCTGTTGCTAAACAGGTTCTTCTAGCATCCACCCTCTTGACCCAGGACAGCACTATCCTCTCAATGTCCTTAATGTAGACCATTGTGTTAAATCTGAAGCACTCATCAACAAATTTGTCTTATCAGAATGATTAGAGTGATTTTTTTACGTTACTGTACCTTTGTAATCACTATTAAATAAAATGTGCAAAATTAAATATATGAATTAACCCATCACACCCTGTATGTCAAACTGTGTTGCTGTTTTTTGATATGCCTGTCCTTCCATAAAAAATAATAGAGGAAATATCAATATCTGACAAAATTCCATTGGTATCCCCATCTTTGTACAAACACAATACATTTTTAATTATTCACAGAAATATGGAACTAAATGCTGCAGCCATTAAATTTAACATACTTCTAAATATCCAGAGCAATACTACAATAAATTATGTTTCATGCTATATTTTACAGGCTCTAAAATATGCTGTAAATAGTATTAGTGTTTTTTGTTTTTCAATAATCTCTGCTCTATAAAAGGCTCAAGAGCCACTCGAGGTAAAGGGTCAACAGAGTAAGAGGCACAGTTTATGGGGATATCTGAGAAAGATAACAGCTAACCCTAGAGTTACACAGGTTACGATTGTAAGAATTAGGGTAGTACCTTCTTACAAATCTGTTCCATGAAATAATGGTTCATAGGAAAAAAACTGCTCAAGTGGAACTTACATCTCACCAATGAAATACAAACGGAATGAGTGTGGTTTGCTACAATGTGCATGGAAGTAGTAATAGAGCAGTGAGGGGATTTGCAATGTTTTGTCTGTGAGGAAAGGGGTTGTAAAGTGGAAAATAATTCATCACCAACAAAGACAAGGAGATACTTTTGGCTTCTATCAAGACCAGGCAACCTCAGCCCATATATGGTAGCAGTACTCTATTTTCAGACAACTTTTGTAAAGTAAGAGGATAGCAGGAGGAGTCAGTTACTTCCTGAATGGTCCTGACAACAGTCCCTTTTTCAGGCATTTTTAGCAATGTATTGTATATATGAGTTCTATTTACAAGAAATACAGTGATTAGACACTAAAGTATAGTACTGATAAACTGGTACAACAGATTTGATAAAGTTATGAAAAAAAATAGGAGTGATTTGTACAAAATATTGGAGACACTGTGGCATAAAGAGGATAGTCCTCTATAACACACATATATAGAAAGATTAAGCATAAAAATCAAGCCTATAGAGTTATGTCCCCCTTAAACAAATCAACTATTTTTTTATGCAACAGACCTTATTAGTGTGTTTTACACACATCGACACTTCTTTTCATATATACATTGTCAGGATGAAATAATTTTTATTTCAACAAAATTTATACTGAAAAACATCTACTCTTCTAACTTATTACAAATTTACTGACACAGTGCGTACTCTCATAGAAAATACTAAAAGAAAACTAATCATAAATAAATTATTGATATTATTTATGTAAACCAAAAATATTTTCAAAAATGAAATTGTTTCTTATCTACTGTTACAAGTAAATATAAAAGAAAAAAAGAAAAAAATTGACTAGTGAGTTGTCAAGATAAATACATGAATGGTAAATATAAAAGTGAATGAATAAAAATTTGAAAATTTTATAAACTTCATTGGCAAACACAGTAAATCAAAAATGAGCAGTCATGAGATATTCTTGGAAATATATTCACCATATGATTGTAGCTGTAAATCTCAATAGGCTGCTATCCTTTTTAAATGTAAATCCAGATATATTACTTGTGGCATTGTATTCAAAATTGTGATTCAGAGAAGCTTTCAAAAGACACAAAGAAATTATTGTCTGGCCAACTGACTGTGATATTGACCATTTAGTTTTTTTCTTTTTCCCAACCAATCTTAGATATTTACAAAATTGTAATCTGGTGACTGTGGATTTCTACATTACTAAAATTCTCACTATAAAGAATAATTTGAACAGGCACTGATGTGTATGTATGTATGTATGTGTTTTATATGTTGTACCCCTACCTATATACAGTAATGGTATGTTCCTATTCTCTTAAGTAGGTGGATACTATTGGAGGGAGAGTAGAGTGATAATGCTGACTAGCAGTGCATCTACTTCACGCAGTGCGCGAGTCTTATATTTGTTGATATACTACTATTTCCAGCCTCCATTTTTTGTGTTTACTCACACAGTAACCTTTTAGGGTTACAACACTATATAATGTGTCAAATAATTTGTTTTGGGGTTTGTTTGTTTTTGCTAGTAGTGTAGTTATCTCCCTTGCACTAGCGATTTGTTTCTACAGCAACACCTAATAATTATAAGCATTTAAATTATTTTTCATATCATAAGTGAACTAGTACAAATATACATACTGATAGACACTAGAATACTAGATAGAGCACTAAACACTGCATTTAACAATAGTTCACTTCATAGGGATATTAATTTGTCATACTAAAGGCAGAATTTTGTATGTATTAGAAATCAAGATGTTTGAAAAAATTCATTTTCTGAAGACCATTAACCTAGTAAAAATTTCAGTTGTATAATTCATTGAACATCCATAATATTGCATTTGAGTACTAATGGCTTATAAACAAATACTGATTCACATAATCCTATAAATTCTGATTTCTCTGGAAAATATATTTCATAGAGAAGGTTTCTGGTTAACAAAACGTTCAAGACAACCCCTTCATTAGATCCAACTGAGGCTACAAGAAGACAAAGAATTCAACCAAATAACGAAAACCACATCAAAGTGGATAACAGATGTAACTCAAAAAGAAAATAATGGCAGAAACAGGATGTTGATTTTCTGCACTATTTCAAACAAATGGTTTGGAAGAAAAATGCCCATCAATACTGAAAAGAGTGATAGCAATTAGTAGATCTGAAAAACCTATTTTCCCCAAATTGTTTTAATAGAAAGATTTTATAAAATTTCAACTGGCAGTAGCACTAATTGTTTGGTTAATGAAAGCAAAATTTTTCCTGTGTAGAAATGGCTAATCTTTCTATGACCATAAAGGTCTCTTCATTTATGTTCAATATCTCACAAAACAGATGAATAAAAGATATCTTTTTTTTTTCTTGTAAGCATCAAACAGACAGTCATGCATTCTAAAGGAATTTTATCTTTCTATTCTTTCACTTACTAGTCGTTACCCCAGTAATGAACAAATCTTTATTTCTACTTTCTAATTATTGCAAAGATCATCAGGAGTGATACTGCTAATTCAGATGTACCAAATGTAAACCATAAATTGTTTGCTTTAGTGAGAAGCAGAAACTTGTTGATCTAACAAAAGAAAGAAGAAAAAATATGCTGACTTTGGTAAGATATATGCTATGAAATAATTCTCTGTATGCCATGCCTTTTATTACTCTATATTGTGATAATTGTCCTATTTTATTATCATTGTTAATCTCTTATTGAACATTATTTATCATTTAAATTTCTTCATAGGAAAAATCATAACTGATATAGGATTTGGTACTATCCCTAGTTTCAGGTATCCATTAAGATTGGTTGGTTATTTTTGTTTAGTGGCATATCAACATCTATGAGTTATTTAATGCCAAAATCTAAATATTTTGTATGTAATTTTTATTTTGAGATGATAATGATTTTTAGAGATACAAGTCTGACTAATTAACCCATATTTATGGGGAGAAGAAGTGGATTCATACTTTCCCATGTGCATGAATGTGAATATAATAAACATAACTGAAACTAGAACTCAACTTTCCAATTTATAATCCTGAGCCATTATCCATTACACCACCCATGCACCCAAGCTTACATCACCTGGTATTTCCAAGCAGTAACCCACCTTGGTACTGACCAGGATTGAAATTCCTTAACTTTGGTGTTTGAATATGTATCCACTAAGGGTCTTGAATTATACCCCCCATATATAAGGGTTGATACTGTTCTATGAGGATAATTTCTATAAAAATTTGAAATCACAAACATTTAATCTTTCATTAAAGTTACAAATAGTTTACTGATCTTGAGAAAAGAATCTTAACTTGTCAAGACATTTGATTCTTATGAATGCATTTTGTGTAAATTGATGTAAGAACAGGAAGTGAGAGTGTTTTCAAAAAAATTATTAAGAGAGCTACAAAGTAGAGGAAGTTGTGCTGAACTGTTATCATCCATGTCCTGAAGAGATATAGTATAAGAAAAATAACTTGAGAATTAGTTTCTCTATTTCATTCATTTTCTCTATTTCAGTTGCTATTTGATCCTATATACAAAACTAAGCTCAACAACACTCACTATATTAAGAACTTAAATGGTTTGAAATTAATGTCGATCTAACTGCACAACCAGACTCCTATTCTTACTAAATGGGAAAACACCTAAAACGCAATGTAAGCAATTATTTGATATCAGATAAACCATCCTAATAATACCTGATGCAATAAATTGCATCACATAAACTATTGGATAAAGAATAATTTAGGGTTTCTACTATATAGTGTGTCACTTCTCACAATTTCTTATCCTTTATAGTTCTGAGCAATATTTGTTATATTACTATTTCTCTCAGTTCCTATTCTACCATATATTGATACAAGCTTGTTTGGTTGGTTATGCACTGTTTCCCTTTGTCCCTCTTGCTTTAATATATTCTGTGAGTAAAATTTTCTTAGCCTTTTTTTATATTTTGTGACCTAAAAATTTAAACTCTTTCTGATTCTAAGTATAAGTGTTCTTTTTTTTTTTTGTCTATTTCTCTTAAAACTTCCTCATTCGTCTGTTGAACCACATCTCTTCTGCGTCAAGTATCCACTTCATCTTTGAGGAAATTTTCACTACGGTTCATCTCTATTGTATTTGATTCTTAATACTTTTAATTTTGAAAAGCATCTTTTGCTATTCCAATGATTTTTGTCTCATTTTTCATCCTCTGTTCAAAACTTTACAGATATTTGAACTTCTGTACTTGTATGATTTTCAGATTTCCACCTTGTAGCTCATATACTTGTGTTCCTCTTGCTGACAACTATACATTATCTTTACATTACATTTTCTGATAAATCTGGATATTCCTATTCTCACTTACCTGATGATTTATGAAAATGTTTTCTCATCCTTAAACATGTTTTTCAAGCTGTTTGTTAAATAGATAAGAAATATTATAGTTCAGAGATTTAAGATCTTTGTTAAATTATATTCTATTTAAATCTGAATGCAATGGAGTTGACAAAAAGAAAAATGTTAGTTTAGTATTTGGAGAAGAAATAGAACAATAAAACAAACATTTTAACACACCACTCAATAAATCTCAGGCCTAACTAATAAAGCAACAACTTCAAGGCAAAACTCATTCTTGGGTGATTCTAATACTTCTTTAACAATTCAATGCCTTTTTTTGAAGAACAATTTGTCTTTGGCCTCAAAATATGCCTCAGTTTCTGATATCACTTCTTTATTGGAGACAAATCTCTTTCCCTGGAGCAGTCTTTAAAGCCTGCAAACAACCAGTAATCACTGGGGACCAGATCTGGAGAACAGGCTAGATGCAGATGCAATCTGGAGTGCAATTCATTTATTTTTGCCATTGTTGCAAACAACTTGTGTCATGATGTGCTGTCTTGGTGGAAAATCACATTTTTCATCTTCATTTGTGGCCATTTTCTGGCAATTCCTTCCTTCATACACACCAATAATGCTATATAATATTTGCTATTGATAGATCTTTCTTTTTCAAGGTAATTGATGAACAAAATATCTTGCACATCCAAAAATATGGAGGCCAAAGACATTGCCTACTGAAGTTAGCACCTTTGGACAGATTTCACCTGTTGCTGTCTACTCAGCTGACTGCCAATTTGACTTTGGAGTAAAGTGGTGGATCCATGTTTCGTCCATTGTCAAACATTTGCACAAAAAATTTTTCTTGTCTGCATTGAAACTGTTACAAACAATGTTCTGAATCATTGATGCATTGTTTTTTATCAAATGTGAGAAAACACAGCACCCACTTTGAACACAGCTTTCTCACTGACAAATTTTCATGCAAAAATAGGGTCCCAGCTATTGACAAATAATGAGCCCCCTAACCAAAAAAAAAAACACTATGAAAGTACATTTTTCATGATGATTTTCATGAGTGGATTCTTAGAAATGGAATCTATGATAATTTTAAATGCATAATTTAAATAAAGAATACTTTTGAAAATTTCAGATTTTACATTTGTCACAATTCAACATCTTCTGTGATACAACAAAATATAGAATTTAATCTCATGACATATCATTCAAAACAGCCATGGAACAAAACGACAAAAAGTAACACAGAAATTGAAAGGAAAATATATAAAATCTGAAACTTGGCCATGAGAAACTTTCCATCATTTTTCAATTATGTATGGTTTGTTGATTTTGCTTATCAGCATATCAAATTCTATGGATTATTGATTGCCAAATCTGAATATTTGGGACACAGATGCATGTGTTCAATTACATATAAAATGTATTGTCAGTCATTTTGTTTTAAAAATATAATGTTGGTCATTTTACAATAACTATGTAGTAGTGATAATTTTACTGTAAGAATGTATTTTTGTATTCATAGTGTTTTTTTTTTTTGTTAGGGGGTTCATTATTTGCCAATAGCTGGGACCCTAACAGTTTCTACCACCTCAGGTCTGTCTGGGTGGACATGGGTACAACAAAAATTAAGAGATGTTTCCATGCTCCTTAAAACATCCAATATTCTCAATCAGAGGTCTTGCTGCTGGAAGCAATTTATCATCATACTCAGGAATAATGAATAGACAGAAAAAAGGAAAATAAAAAAAAACATTGTTTGAAGTAGGGAATGGAGATGATTATTGGAAAATTTCTCATTGATTTTTCCAAGATAATTTGGGATTGAACTGAAGTCAAATCAAAAATATCACTCAAGGTCATTCTTGATGGAAAAAAATTAACACAATCTAGTGTACAATTTTTGTTTATTAAAACTTCTTTATTATTTATACTACATACATCGAAAAAAATCTTCTGCAAACTAAAAAAAAAATAAAGATGTTTCCTTTCAAACTTTTTCATAAAAATTAACTGTCATCGAGTAAGACAGAACATGCCATTTTATCACTGAGTGCATATTTTGAAAATTTGAAGTCTTTACAATGAGACAAAATGTCTGTGAAAACTTATTTATTTTTCATTTTTAGGGTGAGAATGAGGGTAACTAAATATAATTACTTTAGTTGCAAAGAGGTTTGAAAGCTGAAAAGTGTGCCTCAAGACCACCATTATCAAATTTCTGCTGGCAACTGCTTTTGCTTTGTTCTTTTCTAAGATAGATAGTTTTTTGGGTTTTTGTCTTTTCCAGCAGTTCTGTCATTGCATATAAGGCTCAACAATTAGTGCCATTTTCCAAAATTGACCCCCTTTGCTTTGAAGAAACAGTATCAACTATTCTTACTGCATAATAAGAGAGAGAAAGCAACTTTTTCTTACATTTTGACTGAGAAAAGAAAAGAAATCAAACACACAAGTTCAATTTTTATGTTATGACAGGCAGCAAAGTAGCATTTCAGCTTCTTTTTACCTTTTTCTCTTAGTTAACTAATCATCAACGCACAAAACCTGGAAGTAATAGAAGACTTAACAGCAAGATTTGTAATGCAAAGTCAGTGTGCTTGTAATTTTATTCCCATCAAGGTAAGTTATTTTTTCACATCTTGATTATTTAAATGCATGCTTGTCAGCATAGATTTGGCCAAACCTTTGACTGAAATGGGGAGGGGAGAAGTTTTACTTATGGTTGGTATAGCATTTTTAAGATAAAGAAGTAGGCTTATAGAGTGAACATTACAAGATAGAGGATTATCAAATATAGCTTTTAATATATATGCACACGTGTGCATACATATCTATGCCCAAATATGCATATATGTGCATTTATGGTAATGTTAATAGTAAAATACATTCATTTATACACTCATGCAATGTAGAAAATTGATATCTGTTACAAAAGAGGAAGAGTATATATATATATATATACACACACACACACACACACATATATATATATATATATATATATATTCAGCTTGCATATCTTGGCAGAATCTTCATTAAAATAAGTGTAGTACATTCTCAGCTTTTAAAATCAAGTTTAAATTGTGATAGACAGCTGTTTCATTAAACAAAGCAAGACAGCACTCTAACTATTTTGCTGTGAAAAGCATGTATATCTGCTCAAAATTTTATTACTGATACTTGCAGAAAGAAGATTTACTCCATTGCTTTGAGAGAAACCACTTTTTATGCTTCAAGAAGCAATTATTTTTTAATTTTTCATGGATAATCAAACTCATTATGAGAATGGCCATGAAATTTAATTATACAGTGAAAGAGTTCATTTAGATTGAACAATACTTCAGTTCTGGTAGATATTTCATAGAATCACAGAGTAAAAAATAAAACACCAAGTCTTCTTTTACATAAGTTTTTGAAAAAAAAATTTACAGAACTTAATTTAAACATAGCTCAACTCCTGAAGTTACCTTTTCTAAGAATGCAAAATCAAGAACTATTCCATATTGAAATTATTATTAGAACATAAAATACTTGAAATCAATGGTTAAGGCAAATTATAAACTGTTACCTTGCTTTGTATTTTTTTAAAAATGAATATTTTGAACTGACAAACTTTATTTCAGTGCATCAAACTCTGTACAGTTTATATTGTGGCCTTGTTAAGGGCCAGAAATAAAAACCCAAAGAAGGAATAGACTATATTAACAAAGAACAGTAGTACATAACATACAAAATGAGAAGGTCACCAGCATGACTACTTGGTCTGGCTGTCAGGGCTATCTGCTGGGATAGACCTCTACCACAAAGCAAAAACTGCTGCTTATTTATAGTTGGAGGAGTTCATATATGCATCAGTTCATTACCATAACAGTTTATGCATTTTTTAGTTTGCAGCAGTAAAAATATGCATGATACTGAAAGTATAAAAGTTAGGACTTTTGAAAAGAACCCAAAAGAAACTAAAAACACTGGGGAAAAAAAAAAAAAAAAAAGAACATGCATAATAATACAGAGACTCATTCTAAGTATGAATAAGATACATTCATACCAATCAGTGACTAATGGAATCTATTCACAATGATGTAAAAAGTACTCTCGTATATAGGCTCATCAAGGCACTGGCCACCAACAATATAATCTGTCAGAAAATAACAGCCAAAAATATTTGAATAGGTTTCACCCTCACTCATCCAACAATATCTAAAAGACTGCAGGATGGTATTTAAAAAATTCAAATATCAAAGGAAACCATTTTATACAAGGTAGAGATTCCAGCTCCGTATATATTAACTTCGTATTTCCATCAAATATACAATATTGAATCCACAAATCATGTTCAATATTTGTTTCCTGATTCCTTCCACTGACAATAAATTCAAAAGAATTGAAGGTAATGGTTCTATGACTGACAATTTTAGAACACCAACTATTTTACTTTAATTCTATTTTTCTCTTTTCAGATTCATTCTACCAGGGTAGGTAAGTTATTAACTCCATTCAAAGATAACATTAAAAATATATACATACAAAACCATATATATATATATATATATACACACACACACACACACACACAAGGACACATAAATATAAATTTTGGAAAAAAGAGTAAATAAGTGCTAATTAAAAAAAATTGTTTTTTGTCTTCTGATATGAAAAAATAAAAATTTTAGATTTTATATTTACTTTGTGATATTTAATGTATATTGAAAAGGTTTCAGTTCTGTCAAGATGTTACAAAAAATCAATAAAGCAAAAATAAAAAGCAAATTGTAAGAACAAAAGATTGTGTATTCTTATCTTCAGAGCAATTTTGAATTTTAATAAAAACAGAAATAAATCAGTGAGAAATTTTTTAAAAAGTCTTATTGCAATGCTTCAAAATAGAAAGATATAGGCAGCCATGATATTATCAATTGAAAAATTCTCATTCATGTTTATATTATATAACCTGACTAAAATCTGATCATTTGTACCTATGCCCCAATGTCAGAGCAAGGAACTGGTAAAAAGTTCTGAAAATTTATCAATGTCTTCTCTCTGCTCATTTACTGAAAAGAATGACACATGATTTAAAAAGAAAAAGGGGTATGCAATATATTTAGTTTTTACTTTGAGTGTCTATTGGCTGACTTAATGGTTAGCAAAAAATGGAATCAGTAAACAGAGTTCAAATTCCAACTGAGACAGTTTGTATTCACTTCAAACTTATGACCTAAAAAGAACTCAAATCTTTTACTCTTGCTTCTCATTATAGGCAAGATAACATGGCAGGATAAGCTCACTACCTCTGACTGGCAGCCAATATAAGAAAGGGAACATTCTAAATTTAAAACCACATATAAATCATGGGGTAATAAGCAATTCTCTTAAGAAAATGTTTAAAGATGTCATTTTTTTCAAATGTAACCAAAAAGAACAGATGCTAAACATTAAAGACATTGGTTAAAGCCATGAAAAAAAAGCTTCAACCTTTCAGTAAACTTCCCAAACAAAGACATTTAAGTTAGGTAAAGAAGCAAATGAAAACTAATTTCTCAATAGTTGTTAACAATGAATAAGCACTCCATATTAGTGTGTTAAATAATAATTTATTAAAGCACATGGTATATTTTGTTAATGAAATATGTTTTAGTTAACTATGTCTTTTGGACCTATTGTTAAAAAATTCATGCTGTTTATAATTTAATATTTCATAATAAAACGTAACTCATCAGTCAAAAAGCAACCCAGTTATTATCATATGGTTTATTTATTACGGGAATTTGACACCATGTATATGCAGATATACATCTCTTCATTCAAACAAAACTTTTGTCAACAAGGACACAGGGCCCAGTGAATGAAAGTGTTGAATGGATCTAGTGACTTGACTCAAAGACTTGTGTGTTCAATACCTGGCTAAGGCAGAGGTGAACAAAAAAAACTTAATTATGTTTAAGGGAGGTAACTGATACAGAGAAAATTGGAAGTAGCATGACTCATGAAACTAGAGCAATTTACCCCAGTGAACAAAATAAAAGGTTCAGTTAAAAATTTTAATCACCTGAAGAAGGTCAGGGCGTACAACATGCAATATGTTGTGAATATGGCAACAAAGATATAGACAAAAATCCAAACAATATAAATAGTAGTAGAATAATGTTAGACCAAGCAACACAACCTATCAGTATCTGTCCCTAGCTTAATTCTATATTGCTCTAAGAATAAATAAAAATTATGGGGAGGAGGATATTAAAAATATATATATATGTAAAAAGGAAGACAGACATGTTATTTCATGGTCAAGTGGAAGTATAGGCCTATTTCAGGCAAACCATCATCAGCTTCCATCTTTATTGTGCAGAAGATTAAGGTTCGTGTAAAATCTCCTGTACAATAAAGACAGAAGCTGATGATGGTTCACCTAAAATAGGCCCAAACTTCCACTTAACCATGGAATAACATGTCTGTCTTCCTTTTTGCATATATTTACTCTGTATGTATTTATTTACATATATATTTAGAGCTCTCCTAGAGAGTTATCCTACCACATTATGTACAGGATACTTCTTTGGATTCTTCTATATCTACATTGCATGTATATATATATATATATAAACATGCAATGTATGTATATATATATATATATATATATATATATAATCTAAAATGGAAAAGAAAGAACAGTCCAATTACAGCTTGAGAATTATAAATAAAATTCATGATTAAATAACAATCAACTGGATCAGTCTAGAGCTGCTTCATTATGAAAGTGTTGGAGCAATTATGACAATGCATTTGTTTATAATGGCAATGTTATTCTTGGACAAACAATGAAAAAGCAGGCAAATTTAGTTTAACCATATTTTCTTTCTTTTTGAACAGACTTTGAGATTTTATCAACCCAGCAAATCATAATTCATTATAAAAGATGGTCTATTTTTGTCTATTAATATTTATTTATTATTTATTTATTAATTTATTTCCCCAATTTATTCAAGTCTTGGATGGACAGATTTTGAAAATTCTAATCAGGAAAGAATAAAATAAGGAAAACAAACAAAATTAAATTTTCTATCCATCTGTTCTGGAAGCAATTAGTCAATAATGAACATGTTTTATGTGTGTTCATATTTCCACAAGGGCTGTCCTGACATTATTTTTTTTTTTAATTATCTATTTTAGTTGATTCATTTTCAAACTTCTTTCCTGCAATTATTATTCATCATAACTATTTTTTTATTTTGGAAAATTCTTGTTTCAAGTGTTAATAATGTAAAACATTTTATAATCAGCAGTGGCATTATCTTTCTCAATTTCCTTTAAAATAAGAAGCACTCAGCCTTTACTGTATAATAATTCTTTTAGTCTTTAAAATGGGTTCTACTGTAAAGGCCAAAGTTCATTTTTTATGAATATTATATTCAGATGTTTTTTTTAATGTCTGGGTACAAACTTGTATAAATTTAAACAGCTATTTAAATTGAAATTTCAAATCTCAGTCACATGAATGCACATGAGATAAATTGTTAAGTAACTTTTTTTTCTGTTATCCACATATATATGGAAAAATACATGAGGAAGTGGAATGAGGGCAGCTACGTTGGGCATCGAGATACTTTGTATGCCAAAAATGTTTAAATTGAAAATTTTGAAACTTACAAATGCAGCATTATTTCATCTTCAGTTCTTCCTCATTGTGCAGAATTGTCACCAGTGTTTCTCTTTGTATCTCACCCCTCCCTCTTTATTTCCATCAAAAAGAATATCTCTTCATTTCAAAGAAATATTTAATGAACAAAATACATTACACAGATTGTTCCACTTTGTTATTCAATTGCATAAAACACTTATAAAGATAAGTCTGAACCATGATACATTTTGGAATCATATTTTCATGCATGTTCATGACAAATACACACCTTGAGAATGAGATACTAGTATTATATGGTTTTATACAGCTGTATTTACCAACCTCCCCACAAAGCTAAGATGTGACACAAGGTCATTTTTTTTCATGTGGGTTGTTATTGCACTCTTTTGTCTGATGGATTACCAAACAAAATTTTCCTGTTTCTTAATATTTTTAAATTTTTTGAAAGTATGTTTTACTATTTCAATACTCATCCAGATGTTTATATCACATTTTCTTTCATCTGTTAAGAAACTTCCAAGATATTTAAATTCCAAGACTGGTTTGATTTTGATATTTCCTATTCTTATCTGTGGGTGTTTTTTTTTTTTTTTGTTTTTTTGTGACAAGCATACAATCTGCGTTCTTACAGCTAATGGTTAGTCATTTCTTCCTGCTTTTTTTTTTAATAACTTGTTGAGGAGGTCCTGCAGTTTCCTAATGCTTGTTCTTTCCTTCACTAATGTAAGTTCACAAATAGCCCTCTATCTTGACTGGCTCCTGAGCCTTGTATTTGGTGAAAATTACCAAAAAGAATTACTGTATAAAAAATTAGTAAAGTTTGATATTCAATGAGTCCTTACCTATGACCCTTTGCCGATACATTTTTTTTAGTAAATTTTATTATTTTTCAACAACCAGTGTAAGAACAAATGAGTAAGAGCAACACATTGTCTCTACAAATTTGCTCACATGAACAGCTTTATTCTTTACAATAAAATAATACTTTAGGTTAAATGCATTAAAAATGATCTAACAATATTTTTTTTTTATTTCACCCCAAGCAAGGCAGAAATGTTGCTAATAGGGGGATTACAAGGAATGAAATTGAGAAAAAATACTGAATATAGGGAGGATTAAAGAAAGGACAAAAGATGAACAGGATGCAAGAAGGTAGATGGCAACTGACACTGAATTTAAATTTTGAATGATTGTAGTTATCAGGGAAGCAAGTAAATGAAAGCGTTCCACAGGTGGGAAGTGTGAGAAAAGAAAATGTACAAGTAGAAGTGGTGGTTGCATTAAGCTATTTCAACAGTAACTGGATGGGACCTAAATGACAATCTAGTAGAATACTTAAATTTATGTTGTCAGAGCAGCAGGCAAAAAACACATCAGAGCAGTTGCCATGTGTGTAGACAAGACAAAGGAAATTCACATCATGTTGGTGAGAAAGTGGCTGAAATTGAAATGCCAAGTCAGGATTGAATATATTGCAGATCTTTCTTTGGAATTTTTCAAGAACCTTGAGATGAGTAGCAGGAGTACCAGTATTCAATAGATGAATAAATAGTAGATTTGCAAATACACTCTGACAAGGAAAATTTTCTGGCATGACACAGTGACCCAACTTTCCTTGCAGTTATTGATTCAATGTAGTCAATCCACTTCAAGTTACTTGAAAATGTCAGGTGAATAAGATGCAATGTATTGCTTCCAGGAGTAATTCTTTTATTAATAAAACTAAAATTTGTTTGCACCTCCTTACTTTTATTTTTATTAGGCAATATTTGAACATGTGTTTTATTTTCACACATGGCTCAAAATTATGACATAAATGAATAGCAAAACAACAGTAAGATGGATAGTAAAAATGCACACATTTCTAAGAGCTACAAAGGATAGAAAATTGTGGAATGCCATGATTAGACATTATCTAAAGGGATGCAGCACACACAAGAAAAATAGGAATACATATTCTGAAAGGTGACTCTTTAATGCATCTTTCTATAGAATTCATATGTGAACTGGAAATTTTAAATATTTTTCTGTTAAAAGTGAAAATGGTGAAAGTTGAGAAGCATTTTCATTATCCTATGCTATTTTATTTCCAGAAAGTAAAAACACCGTATAAACAAGATATATGCTTTTTATGGAGATTTTCAACAAATGATCACAAAGAATCATTTTTCATAGCATTTTTTGCTTCTTAGCAACTCTGGTCATCCTGCAAAAATATGGTCTAATGTTAGTGAAATTTTATTTCAGATTAGACACTCCTTTAAGAATGAGTATGTTCTACATCTCTTTGCTTTTAGTCAAGGTCACAAAGCTGCTCAAAACATTTCTGCTGTTTATGGAGACGACTTTATTACTAACAGAATAGCACAAAAACAATTTTCCCATTTCAAAGAGGCTAAGTTTGGACTCACAGACTCTCCATTTTCTAGCCAACCTGTTCCATTTAATGAGAACTCATTGCAAATCCTGATCAAAGAACAATCCCAGCTGTCACTCATCTTTACTCAAATTTTAAGGTCCAGAAACACAAGTGGGCTACATTCATTGACCAATAGAAACAAACTCCAGCACTCCTCTATTGCTGCTAGTTTACTCACTTTACACCAGGCTAGTGGTGGATACAAAGAAAGAGCTCAGTTAGAAAATTCTATTATACCCACTATATTCTGCTAATTTAGCTCCTTCAGCCTACCAATTTCTTGGTCACTAACAATTTGAGGGGTGTTTCACTCAACAATGTTGTGGAGTTTAAAACATGGCTTGATTTTTTTTAAGTCAAAATCTAGTGATTTCTCTCATCTAGGCATTAAACTGTTAGTGAATCATTGGCAGGAGGCTTTGAACAATAAAGGTGAATACATTGCTAAATAATTTTTCAGAACTATTAATAAGTATTAAAATAAATTATAAAAATGAAAAAAAATAACCTAAGATATTGTCATATAATCATGATTCTTGGTTTCATTACATGTTGACCAAACAGAATAAAACATTTCTGCGTCTTGCTTTTTAAACAAAGGTAATGAATACTGTAGTAAAATATATTAAGTGTAGAAATTGAAATCAGTAGTTTTTATTAATATTCCAGGGTTAACAAGCTATAAATTCATATACAAAATAACTCAGTAAATATATTTTATTTATTTATTCAAATAAAAATTTAAGCTTTTTTTTATCCCATACCTTCATCAAAACTAAAATTCTTTTTTTTTTTTAAAGCTGCGTAAATTAATTGCTGCAGGCATGACTGAGAGGTGCTGAGAAAGTTTTTCAAAGACAGCAAAAAATGTAACTTTCATTAGCCAGCATCCATCATCACACATGGCAACAGCAGTAGAAAAAGCACCTCCCCACCACATTAAAACAGCCAGCTTCAACTTTCAAACTGTCAGATGAACAGCTGCTGAGGACAAGAGGGAAAGTTAACAGTGGGTTGCCCTTCAAACACTATCAACCCAGGGAATATCTTGCCCCTAACTCTAAAAAGGTCTCTATATGGATTGAGCCCCACAACTACCTGTATAGACTATAAACTTCTGACCCTTTCAAGTGACATAATGAGTGACAAGCTCATAAAAGCACAAGTAATATTTTCAGCAGAAATCTTTTGGTTATTCTTTTTTCTGATTTTAATGTTTCATTAAGAGGTAAATGGTAATTGCTCTTTAAATTAGCCTCCACAGTTAATAATATTTATCTATCATTTCTAATACAAAGGCTTGTAAATATAAATATGGTGCGGTTAAAAAAATTAGAGAATATTAAGGTCACCTACCACAGTTCATGTAAAAGTGATCCAAACGGGTGGAAATAAATTCTATTTCTTTTTACATATTCTTTAACTTTAGTTTGTTCAATTTTAGAAAATACCACAAGAAAAATGTTTTCATTATTTCATGACTATAAGTTTAAACTTCTTTTATTTCCCATGTCTTTTCAGGACATAGACGATCATGGCTTTCCACATCTCTATGTCCCTGGTAGCTCTTAGCACATTTTCTCCTGTTGCACCATGTAACCCTCGTTCCATCATCCACCTGACCAGGTCCTTCAAATATGTTATTCGCTGCTTTCCTCTGTCACTTTTTCCCTCTATCTGGCCTGTTAGTAACAGGTTCTCCAAGCCCTCCTTCCTCATTGCATGTCCCAGGAACATTAGTTGTCTCTTCTTGATGCTCAGTATTAATTTCATTTTCATCTCCATCCTTTCCAAAACCTTGTCATTGCTCACATGCTCAGTCTATGATATCCGCAGCATCCTTCTGTAGAACCACATTTCAGCTGCTTCAAGATTTTCCTTCATCTTTGAAGATATTGTCCAACATTCACTGCCATATTGAAGAACCAACATATCTGAATTCTTTATAAATTCCTGTTGTTTTTTTTCTATTATAATTTGAGGCATGTGTTTTTTCATTTTAAATGCCTATTTTGGTGCATTTAATGTATTGGGTTTTTTGAAAAGTTCATGCTGATTTTTAAGGGAAATTAAAACACAAAACAAAATTAAGCAATTAAATATTTATTCAGCTAAATATGAAACATTTTATTGAACAACATTTCTCTTTTTTTTTTTTTCAAATTAAAGATTTCATCTTCCCAGAATTTTGAGGATTTCTTGGCAAAGAATTCATTAAGGTGGTTATTCTTATATCATCAAAAGAATTAAAATTTTTACTCTTGAGATTTTGCAAGTACATAAAAAAAATTATAATCTAATAGAGCAATGTCTGGTGAATATAGTGAGTGGGGTAACACATTCCAGTCAAACTGCAGCAATTTTTTCCAGGTAGCAAAAACAAACATGACGTCTGGCATTATCCTAATAGAAAATATCAGCTTTCCTCTTTACCAAATCTTGTCAGTTTTCTTGAATTACTGCCTTTAATTCATTCAGTTGAGTGCAGTATTTTCAGAATCAATTGACTGGTTACTTAAAAAAAGCTCATAGTACAGGATTCCTTTCCAATTCCACCAGATACACAACATAAATTTCATAAGAGGAAGACCAACTTTTGGGGTGGCTAAACTTGGCTAATTTTGCTTTGGATCTTTTTTGTTCAACATTGTCATAAACAACCCATTGCTTATCACCCACTAAAATTTGGTTGAAGTTTTCATTGAGCTTATACAGCAAATCAAAGATAGAAATGCAATCCAAAAGATTCTTTCACTGAGATTATGTGGGACCAAAACATCATCGTGATTTGAGTACACAAACTTCACTAAGTGGTCAGAGATGGTAGATTTTGATAAATCTAGTGTTTCTGCCAATTACTGCATTGTGTCATGTTGTTTATTTTCAATCAATGTCTTGATCACCAACTTTAATCTTAGCGAACTATTTCCATACAGTTCTGTCATCTGAAGCACTTTCACCAGACACAGTTAAGTGCCATACGTGATACACGCTTGGGCGATCATGTCTCGAAACAGACATGACTGACTGGGCAGAAGATTATCACGCAGTAGGTTGCCATTGCTTTCTGCGGTAGACTGGTTGCCAACCAAGGCTATAGAGCCCAATCTGTCCTGTTATTTAACCCATAACTGGAAGGAATAGATGGATTAATACCTTTCCCAAGGGTATTTGCGCATAAGTAAATGCAATGAATTTGACTGGAATTTGAACTCGGCTCCCCGATTTCTTGTTCTGAGCTGATATCCACTGCACCACAATGCACATCCAGACACAGTACATATCTTTTTTGTTCCTTGTGAGGAATTTTTACCTTTATGGTAATAAAAAAGCATCATCTGTCTAAAATGCACCTTATAATTTTTCCCATTTTCATAGGGATGCAAAATTGACATGAATTAAATAATTTTAAGCTTTCTTTCTGAAGAGATAGTTTGAAGTGTGCTCTAATCAGAAATGTAAGCATGTTATATCTGTCTTTAAATATGATGTGTTCTAATGAGTTGAAACATGAACAACTAAAGAATTGGCATGGACTTTCCAGACAATCCAATATTTTACATGAGATAAGATTAAATTCAATCTCCTTAAATGATACATCATATGTGTTTTATTTATTCTTCCAGCTTATGGTCTCCTATTTCGTAATTTTTATCATTATTTCATTTTTTACTAATATTTCTTATCTCATTTCTCTTGCTATTTATACCAGTTCTCAGATTTTTATTCTAATTTTTAACTTCATGCTTTGTATTTTTAACAAAAAACAGAATAATAAATTTCATACATTCAGTTAAACTTTAAAATAGAATTCAACTTGGATGAGTAAATCTACAGTTTATAATTAAGAAAAACAAATTCATTTTGTAAAGCAAAGCTAAATTCCATTACTTAATCATTAATAAATGATTGCATTCATGTAAAATAATTTTTATGCTGACTAAATAGTAAATAATCATTATGAATATCTTGTTTGTTATCTGCAGAAAATATTAAAAAATCTAAAAATTCAAACATCTGTCCTTCCCTCAGATCGATTGGCTTGTTTTGCTGTAAATGGTGTAAAGCTGAAATGTTTGTTTACACCTGATACTACGGCTTGTTATTTACTGATTTTATCAGTGAATAATTCTTCACAGTCCATTGGTTTATTCAGAACACTTGAAAGAGAAACCATTTATGCTTCACTATCACTGTTATCTGATAGCACTTCATTAAAGAGTAAAATAAAACAAACACTTATATTTCTATGCCTCATTTGATTTTCTTGATAAAACTTTATTTATAACTCTCCATTTAAGGAAGCCATTTAGAAACAAAAAGCTTAGACTCACATTTTCATTTGTAGCGCCTTTGTTGCGGAAGAATAAAATGCTGAGTAAAAATTTATTTTTTCATACATATTGATATATACATGGGTCATAACTATGACAATGTTCTTCATCAGATTTCATATGTGGAATTAACAGGACTCATTAAAACAATCCATTAAACTATAAAACTTAAAAAGAAGTCTCAGAAAGGCAAAAAATTATTCTTACTGTCTTAGGCTCAAGCATGATTTATTTTCCTTGATTTTCTGAAGATAATACTTTTTTAATTGATAAGTTTTTTCAGTTTTCAATTTAGATTGTAGGGATCTGGAACAAAGTAGCTTTGGGTGAGGTTTGAACTTGTATCTACAAATACAAAAAGTCCTATAGCAACATCAATAAGTCTTTACTCTGAATTACTTCAATTCAAAGATTAAAAATATATCAACAGAAAAGAATGTTATGAGAAGCAATAACAAAGATAAAGACATGAATAAAACGAAGAGAAAAATAGATGCAAACATTTATAAGTAGCCAATATTTTATGGTAACAGTCACCAGGCCCCCAAAGAAAGGAAACTACCAAAATAAGTCTAATAGTAAACTAATCAACAAAACTCATAAAAATACATACTCACAAGTAATCTTTTAGTAAATACTAAATCCTTCAAACACCTTAGTGTATGAATCAGATATCACAAATTTAATACAAGAGATCAGGAAATTGAAGACAGAATAAGCTGAGGCAATTTTGTCCAATCTTACAAGTTGCTACAAAACAAAATGTCAACCCAACAACCTCAGTAATGTTCTTAAACAGATTTAGGCTATCACAAAGATGCCATGCATAGTGCAAAACCTGTTCAGAAATACCTACCAGCTGTATACGACCATTTTCTCAGATCAATGTTTAAAAATGGCTTCCTGTAAATAAAGCCTGTAGGTTTAATTAAGAACCATTTGTCTTCAAATCTAATGGACCGACACATCAAAATCACAAAGAATTCTGCCAAATAACAGAAACAAAATCTCTTAAGGATGTTCAACAATGGCAACAACAAAAACGGAGAGTACCTGTAAGTCAAACAAAAAATAATGACATAACCAAAATTTTGATGTTACAAACTGATATGTCCCAGAAAGGGATATATTATTCAAGATAGTTAAGCAGTTTAGGCAAATGAAACCAGGTAGAACAATCTAGTATGTAGACATAATGGATGGTACTCATTATATGTAGTATCCTGAGACATAGGCATAGTCAATAGACATAGCCTAATAGTTCTATAGTGGTAGACTTATGGATGTAGACTTCTAGATTTCTAGTCAAAGACCTGTAGACCTCTATGCGTCCTCACCATCGTCTGAATTTATGGCTGACACCAGCCAATAACATTACTGTGAGGGGGAAACAAGGTGTATGCATATTCATTACATGTTCATTACATCACATACAATGGCAGATACAAGTATTGAGATTCTGACAATTTTGAGACTGTTTTGAACTGGACTTAAATTTCAGTGACTGGCACGTTAAAGATCACAAAGAAATTTTGCCATATAACAAACGCTAAATCACTTGAGGATTTTCAACAGTGGCAACAACAGAAATAGATAGCATATTTAACTCAAAAAAAAAAGTTACTAACCACTTCAAACAAAATGTTATGAACGAAGCCTCCATCAATACTGGAAAGAGTGATAATAGTACACCCAGGAAACCTATTTTCTGAAAACTTCTTTTTAATAAAAATATTTATGAATTTAAAACAAAAGTAGTCCTGGCTGGTCAATCAATGAATGCTGAATTTGTCATTCTAAGGAAATTATTAATATCTTTAATAGTTGTGATTGATTTTATTTTTTAATTCAATGTTTACTTACATCATGGTGAATACCATGAATGCAAATGTCTTCTATTAGTCTTTAAAAATATATACATTAAAAGAAAAATCTATCTTGGAATAATTCATGCTTATGGCTATTATTAATAACATTATTTTCATAAAATAATGAGATTATTAAGCATTTTCAAAATGTTTTTTCAGCTTATTTCCTATTGTAACCTTCCAGTGTTTAACTTGTAATAAAACTCAAAAACAGTCAGCAGAACAAATTAAATATTATTTTGTTTCTGCTTTGCAAAAAGAAGCAATAAAATTAATGCAGATGAATTATGCCCAAGGCTATGTGTTATTAATAAATTAAAGTCACATCAAAGAATAAAGAAATATAGCACTAATCTTTACTACTTTTCTATTACTTATGTTT
Organism: Ascarosepion bandense; assembly: GCA_037127315.1. NCBI lineage: Eukaryota > Metazoa > Mollusca > Cephalopoda > Sepiida > Sepiidae > Ascarosepion > Ascarosepion bandense. Next base: position 493,025 of record JBBBDQ010001543.1, read on the forward strand.
AGATAATTCTGTAAACTATTTTAGCTGTAATATTTTTCTATTGAAGCTGGATGGAACTGATTATACATAAATTTTCACTATTAAATTTTATCTTTCAATGACTTCCAGTCAACAACAGTTAGTGACAGCTAGTACCAATAAAGAAAAATTACATTTTCATTTAAGATTTCTACCACTTTCTGATTCTTTATTTTAATACTTTCATTTATCTAAGAATTATTCATATTACAGTTTATAATTTATGAATTAATTACCAACCAATGAAAATCCATTTCTATGTAAGTTTCACACTTACTTAAATTTTATATCAAAAGTGAGACAATTCAGCAAGTAAATTTAACTTAAAACTTATTATATGCGTGGTCTTAAGCTATAGCCATGTAAATAACTATTTTTTCTAATAATCATTTCACCCTATCAAAGCAGTACTGCTACTGGTATGCAAGGGTTTACAGTGAGAGGAGAGGAAAGACAGAAAAAAACATGGTATTGGGGAGGTTGAAGAAAGGGTAAGAGAAATGGGGAGTCAAGGAGACTGAAGATAGCAATTGACATTAAACTTAACCTATAGTGAGTTATCCATTCTGGTGGAGAGTAGTTGTATGTTGTTGCAGATTAACAGAATTTGGCCTCGTTGTCGATTGCCCACATTAAGTCATAAAAATGGTTATAAACCAAGAAAAGCAAATTGAGTTTAGAAACAACATTCTATATATACACATATCAATTAAGGTTTTTACAATAAAAGTAATCCTTTAAAGATGAGTCCAATCGATGTTAAAATGTTCATGGCAATAAAATGCTGAAAAGAGAATTTGTACGTATGAATGAGGAGCATTGTAAATTAGAAATGTCCTTGATGTATCCCTCCTTTGGTTGGTAAGTAGTTTAGAGACAGAGAAGAAGAAAAGGAGAGGGAAGAAAGGCGAGCATAGTAAGTCGCTTGACGTTGGTCAAGGGAGATACTAATTACACTCGTCTCTCTTGAGTCTCTCTATGTCTGTCTGTCTGGCAATGCTTTCTGTATCAGCTTTTTATTTCATCTTTTGGATCACAGCAGATCATTTGGGAATTCTCACTCATATTTGATTCTGGGCTTCCCATTGGCCGATAAATAAAATTCGTGTAGGCTCGAACTGGAATTTGATATTTAATTAATTTTTAGCTTTCAACCAGAACATCTGCGTGGAGCCGGGGTGCGCACCGACGAGTTTTGGTCATTTGCTTTTTGGTCATGAGAGTGCAAACATCCGGTCCCTCACTTTGCTCGGTATCACCACAAACCCTTTGGAGATTTTCACTATCAAGGAAGCAAGCACGAGGAAGGGAGTTTCACAGGCAGGAAGTGTGAGAAAAGAACAGATAGAGAAGATGTGATGGTTACATTTGTGTATTTAATGCCAATCTAGTTGCACAAGTCAATTCATGAAGGCAGGGCACCAGGGAATGAAGCTTGTCAGAGAAGAAGCTGAGAAAATATATGTAAAAAAAGACAGAAGGAAACCACATCCTGTTGGTGAAAAAGTGACTGAAGATGAGCTACCAAATCATGACCGATTACATTGCAGATCCTCCTTAGTACAGTTTATAATATTTTTTTTTTAATCATATCACCCCGAGCAAGACGGTAATGCCACTGATGTGCAGGGGGCTACGTAAGAGTGAAAAGATTGGAAAAGAGAAAGCCGGAAACCACATCCTAAACAAGGAACAAGGGATGAGCCTCTTCACCTGTTCAATAGACGTGGATGGAGTGTGAACCAGGCTTTGACATTCTTACATCAAATATATTAATTTTATATCGATTAAAACTTATCATCAGTGAGTTATTACAAACACTTCTGTGAGTTGGGCAAAAATATAATCTTTCTACTGTCTAGGGCAGCCTTGGAAGTTAATATTATTCAAAAGATTTTAAATAGAACAAATAAATATTATATGATCAACTTGTGTGCAGCTTGGAACAGAGTAATCTTCACAAAGGCAATCAACATAATTTTTTTCTAAGAACAAAAGCACAAACTCAGACTGTTCAAACAATTGGGTTATCATTCTGATTTCAATTATACAAAAAATCCTCATGGGAATACAGCTAAATGGACTAGTGACAAAAAGTTGAAAAAGGTCACCTCCCTAAGACCCAGTGAAGCTTTAGAGCTTAGGGAAATATTAATGACACAGTTTTTATCATAAGACAAATTCAAGAAAATGTTGTAAACAAAACAGCTGCACATAACCTTTATTGTTCTGACAAATACATTCAATAATATAAGCAGGTCGTCAGTCTTCTAAAGAAACTAGAAATCGATGAATTGTTCGCAGTTTCTTAGTTTTATTACTTCATTCTAGAAATTTAGACAAGTCAACTATGTTAACAATTCCCCTAAAACTTGCATAATTTTAAATGGCTTAAAGCAAAGTTGTGCAATGGCTCCTGTCCTTTTTAATAATTCTTTAGTATTAAGTGAAAACAGGCTATGGAGGAAGTGAAAGGTATAGATAACATCCACTCACTTACAAATATCAAATTGTTTAATCTGTAGTTACCTCAGACATACACAAGGATCATAGTGCAGCTGGTCAAAAAGATTCTGTTCAGGGCTGATGTGAATGAATCATTCACTTTGGGGTATCCCTTCAGCAGGAAATCTGCCTTACAAAGACCACAATACACTTAGGCTTGGAAGTTAGCCTGAAGAAAATCATCATTTTCCATCAAACTGTATCTAAACAGGTGTATCACCTGCCTTCAGTGTTCAATGACCTGATGGAGCTGAAAGCAGTCCAGGACTTTACCTATATAACTGTGTTTTATTTGAATAACATTCATTACAAAAATTTGTTGTTAATTTTATGTCTCATGTTCATTAGAACTGGTTTTTCTATATATTAACTATTTGGTATTACTAATTCACAGTTAAGGAGTGAGTTACTTCCTTTTTCAACAATTCAGAAAGCTTATCACTTTTCTAAAACACATGAAGAGTTTTTAACAATTAATATTTTCTCAATCACTTTGAAATTTAATATAGTAAGCCAACAGTAAATGACTATCATGACAGCATTGAAAAAAAATTGATTCATTCAAAAGATTTTCCACTCAGTATCTTCCCCAACATCAGATGATTATTTATCAGTGGTTTCAAGACATTTTTATCTGAATGAAAATTTGCTAATGCCTCACATAATTTTATGTGATAAAAAGTCCATTTTAAAATAAAAAAAAAAAACAGAGAAAGAGAGAGAGAAAGAAAGGGAGATAATTATGGATTTAAAGTCAGAACATTATCATTGATAACTGTCTCCTTCAATTTATGGACCCTTGTTACTATATTCTTAATACTTGATCTAATGCAAAGATATAACATTGATAAAATTGGTCAGTTAATAACTATTTATATTGGAATTAATGCATGTAATTACAAGTAATCCATAATAATATTTTAAATTTTGAAATCATATTTATTTTTGGCATACAAGATTTTTTAAACTGTTTTTATATCTTTCAATCATTCTGCCTTACCTGCTAACTTTTTCTGCCACATCTATGAAGCAAGCAGCACCATTAGAGAACCACTGATTTATCAAATCTTCATAAGCAATTATAAAAAAATTTATTTAGGTTAAAATGAGAGGATTTCCTCTGTAAATCTAAAGAACAGTTTAGTGATTAAATTTTTATGGTGCTCTTACCAGTCTAGGAAACAGACCCTGAATATTACATTGTGATCAATGAATTTCCTCATAATCAAAAATTACATTTCATTAGCATAGCTGGTTTTTTAACCTAATTGCAACATTTTCCAAGTTTATTATCTGATCACTCTCAGGAGCATATCCTGCATAATATCTACAGAACTAATAATATAGCCAATACTGAAGCTGATGGGTGTAATACTTAAATAATGTTTGAAAAGAGAAGAGCTATCATTAAACTATTTTTATATGTAGAGTTCCACAAACTCAGCTTAACTGAAGTAATTTCAAAAAGTAGATGCAAAAAGTAGAATTGAAGATGAAATATTTCTTTTAGCAACTCAAGATGAATAACATCTACTTGGAGAATAGCAATAAATCTACAAGTCTAGTATCAATTGATTTTTACTTGTTTCTTGCAATCCTTCCACAAACACACTCTTCTATGTACAGTTGAGATTATATATATATATATATTATCTAACTCTGTTGATATATTATGCATGCACACAATGGAAACAGAGATTAAATAAAAAGATGCACACCCTATTGAAACAGAAAAATTTACATATATTATTTAAAATGCTATATTTACGAGGAATAAGTGGTCAGTATTAGAGAGAGAGAGAAAGGCAAAGAGTGTTTATAGATATAGTGTAGACATAGTAATCAACACTGTATGGTGACTGTCAAAGTCTGAAAATCAGAGGTAGTGTGAAACTAACAGTCACCATGCCATGTTGATTACTGTGTTTAGACTCTCTCTCATTCTCTCCTCTCTCTCTCTCTCTCTCTATATATATATATATATATATATATAATCAATCTTCTGAACCTATTGATTTATCTTTTGTATAAGTCTATATATTTATTTATCATATATGTAAACTGTGTGTGTAGACATATGTATATAAATTTGCATACAAGTATAAATCAATGTCATGTGTATAAATATATCTATGCACACATAAAATTTAATAATAAATTTTCTTAACCAGTTCCTGCATTGCCTTGGACAAATTTGTCATTAAGGTCCCTAAAAATATCACAGTTGTTTGTCATATTTGACTATCTTCAAGAACATTAATAAAAAAAAGAAAACAAAAAAAATCAAGCAACCAAAAATAATTATACCCTCAAATATTTTTTTAAGAAAAGTAATTTGTTTTCTCATATCATCATCCTGCTTGTATCTGAATTTTGTTCCCCTCTGCTTTCTTCCAATGTCATTAATTATATATCGATCCTCAAGCGAAGCATTTTTTTTCTCTATTTATAAAATCACATTATTTAGTAGGATTTATAAAATATTGCCTTGATATTTTTCTCTGTACATTTAATCTAAAATGAAGATCATTTTAATATCTTAGATACCAGCAAAATATTGCACATTCAGAGAATGTAAACTCATTCTCTGTATCCAAAAGAAAATCAAATATGGCTTCTTTAGTTAGAAGAAAGACAAGTAAATTTAGGATTGATTAAGTTTTTCCACTTATACAAGTTTTATATTGACTTTGATTAATTTAAATTTTAATATTATACTCTATTATACTTCAAAATGCAATTCTCGATCCAAGGAAAATATTACATAGCATTATAATAAATTAAATTTATATTTTGTAACTTTTATAATGATAATCTTGTTAAAAAAAGCCTAACTTTGGATGGTATTGCCTCATTATATTAGTTATATATTCTTTTTTTTATATGCTATGGCTCTTCAGTAACTGGGTGATCATGATTCTCCACAACAGTGTATTATTTTTACTCAAAGCAATTTTATCTCTTAACGGTCTCAATATCTGTTCTGATATAATTTACAGAAATTCATTGTAACTCACTGCTTCCCCAGATCCATGTGCCTTTATCATGACCTGTAAATGTTAAATTTTCTAAGTTTCTTTTCCTTATTTTAACCTAGAGATTTCTAATCTTTCTGGTTTTAAGTATAAATCTTTTTTATTAAAACTTCCTCATTGCTTACATATTCCATCCATGGTATTCTTACCACTCTTCTACAAAACTATATTTCTTTTGTCTCAAATCTCTACTTGATCTGTAAGAAATTGTTTTATTGATAAATGTAACATTATTTACTAAGCATAGCTTAGATTTAATACAAAGCCACATGGATAGAGCACACAGTGAAGATTAAACTCACTACTCACGAGTAATTAAGCTGCAAGACTAACCCTTACAACACAATGAAATGGCCAGATTAATAAGTTTAACTAAAGAAATTGAAGCTTGATGATCAGATGTTGGCAGCTGGCCTCTATTCTGGTCTAACACTAATTTCTTAGTATGGAAAAACTGGCTGGTTACATTCAATGTCTCTAAAACGAAACTGGTTACATTCCATCACCACTAACCAGACCTGAATTACCACCAGTCATAATGAAAAAAATGTTATCTTAAGAAGGTCCCATGTCTTGAGAGGATATTGGGCCTCAGACATACACCCAACCTCAAGTGGTATTTCTATATACAATCTATTGCTAAAGATACAGGTGAAATGATTGACTTACTAAACCACCCGAGTAAATACTCCACACCTCATGCTATCCTCTACCTATATAAGAAACAGATTAAGACAAAAATAGAGTACTGTTGACATAACTGAGCAGGAGCTGCCCAGGCCTCACTTTCCAGTGTTGATAAAGTTCAAAAGTGTCTTCAAGACCTTGCTGGAGAAGAATTATTTCCCACACTCTAACCTCTCTCTCTCTCACAGGCAGTATGCAATAAGTCACTCACTGCTCTATTGCTACTACCATGTAAAGGGCTCAGGCAAACTGCATCACCTGTTTTCACCTAGTCTGACCACAACTAGGACCCACCATGCCATTTACATAGTAGCAAACTACCCGCACTCCCTCTGTATTCAAACAGTGAAAAGTAAGTTCCACTCAAACTGATTCACAAACTATGGCTCTATGGAAAAAAAATCCTGAGAAAGAGTTTCCTTAATCACAACTTTCTTGACCTGTTCAAGTCTAGTACCAACTGTCATCTTCTCCTCTCATCCATATAAACTACTCATTAATGTAACCCTCTACCTAGAGTGCTCCTGAGCCTTGTACAGCATGAACCACACTGTAAAAATAAAAAGACAGTTAAAAGAGAAACAAAAATAAGACCTAATATGGCAAGAATACTGTGGCTTTATTAAAGACACTGAAACAAGAAAGACTCTCTTTATAATTGGAATGCTATGAGAGCAAGCAATACAAATGCAAAAGAACATATTTATATGCTATATAGACAATGCAAAAAAAATTTAAGTTACAAGTCAAATGTTTTTGAGCATCCAGAAAAACAGGAGTAATTTTGGAAATATATTAAATAATTCTGGACATTTATTGGTAACAAACCACCTGTATAAAGATAAAAAATGAATAAGTACACAAAAATAGAAATTAACATAAGAAAATGATGCATCTTCTTATTGAATTTACATAAGCTTTTTAGTGAGAAGATCCTGAGAGAACTATAAATCCTACCAGAATTTATTATTGGTGAGCATAAATTTAGAATTAAGATGCACAGGTGGCACAGTGTTGATGGTAGACATCAAAAGAAACTGCAGAAACTTTTACAAAAGAGCGCAAAGAAAATTGAGAAGAAAGAGTAAATGTCAAGGGTTGTATTAACAGATGATATAAAATGTGGCACAAAAATATGAAGGTCGATTGAAATGACAAAAGATGATTCCTAAAAGCCAAAAAAATTAAGAAGCACTAACATCTATTAGAAATATTAGTGCCAAATTGTTATGTAACATCAGTCCTGCACTATAGTAATAAATGTTTTACAATTTCATTAGAGATGAAGGGAGGCAACAGAGATGTAGTTCGACAGAAGGATGCTGAGAATACCACAGATCAAGTAAGTGAACAGCACAAAAGTTTTAAGGAAAATGGAATCAAAAACATTTATATTAGGACCTTAAATCAGTTCTTGCTGTTTTCCAACAGATGTGATCCCCAGAACTGTGTGGAGTTTCAGATGGTAACGCATATATAAGAAAGTACTATAAGCAAACTTGAAATTCAGTGTATGTTAGATTTTGTGCGGAAGAAAGTCTATTTTGGTGGAATTTTACTTCACTACTTTATTTGCTGCTGTGACCATATTCTGTCAAACGGTGACCATATTCTGTCAAAAACGAAATGCAGAGATTGGTTTAGACACTTCAAAAATAATGATTTTGATGTTGAAGATCAAGACGGCTCTGGTGCACAGAAAAATTTTGAAAACAAAGAATTAGAGGTACGCTGACCAAAACCATTGGTTTTGAGATTGCTATTAACTACAACTGATGCATTTGCACCCAGCACTGAAGAAATTACGGCTGCTATAAGAGCAGAGATTTAACAAAGAGAATTTGCAACATGAAAATGCTAGGCAACATGTTGCAAAATGGGTGAAAATCTACTTGGAAATGCTTAAATGGGAAGTCCTACTCTACCAATTTTATTCACCAGACATTACCTCATTTTATCACTGTTCCAATTAATGGCACATGGCCTGGCTGAGCAGAACTTTCATTCTTATGAAGATGCTAAAAAATGGGTTTACTCATGGTTAGCCTTAAAAGACATATTTTTCTGACATGGAATTCAAATGCTGCTAGGAAGATAGGAAAAAGCAATGGACAATACTTTCAGTGAAATGTTTCTTACTAACTTTTGTAAATATAACATTGCTTTTCATGGAAAACCATCAAGAACTTATTCAAGATCTTAATGCTTAGAATCAAAAAGATATAGTTGATGGTTTGGAGAATTCAACATTGGTTGGTGATCGTCCAGAATTTCAGGGAACTGTTAGCACATTCATAGGTGAATGAAGGATCTTGTTTGGCTTTTTGTGAAATTTCTTTTATGGTTATAAAACATTCTATTATAGAAAGAATCTATTTAGAGATTAGTACAGCAGTGTTACAAGCAACATGTTTGAAGAAAGTTAAGGTAAGAATAACCATCATATAAGATTAAAGCTATCTCAATCTGCCTTCTCATAGCAAAAAGCATTCCATGGAGAGGTAAATCAAGAGGTCATAAGTTTGGAGTCAATCTGGATACTGATGAGATAAAGATCAGATGTGCCATTAAGAGCTAAAACTTTTCCTGTGCTTTTGTCAGGGCAGGATGGTAGAAAAAGGTTGTGAATGTTCACCTGCTGTTCCATTTCACCTGAGACTTAGGTGGATTCTTCAATGATCTAGAACAGATCATAGATGATGAAGTCTCTGCAATATCTGCCTTCCTTATTAGTTATGTTAGAGTGGACTAACCACTCAATGTGGTAAATACTGAAGTCACCACATATGCAAAAGTTTGCTGAGAGAAATTCAGTGAGGATACTATCCATCCTCTCTGATATTCAATCAAAGATTACTGACCCTTCATCCTGAGGATGATACAGAGCAAAGACAAGTGTGGTACTCTGGTTAAGTGCCACATGGAAACACATATACAGGAGATTAGGGTCCTAATTTTTTTGTGTGAAAGAGAAACCTGTCCTTGATATAGACACTGAGCATATGACCATGACAATTTAGGTAGTTGTATTTTGTTATAATGGATGAGTAACCCAAGATTGTGAGATCCTATGAATTAAATGTAAGCATGTTGATATGAAAACAAAAATCTTTAATAAAACTAGGAATGTTAATACATCACTCAATAACTTCCTGGCCTAACTAATAAAACAAGAACTTTTAGGCAAACTTTTTTATTTATCAACATAGTCTCTTTTTAGAGTGATGCACTGATTCCAATGCTCCGCTAACAATTAGATGCCTTTTTTGTAGAATGATGTCTTTGGTCTCAAAATACGCCTCAGTTTCTAATATCACTTCTTTTTTGGAGCCAAATCGCTTTTCATGGAAAATTCAGATCTGGAGGATAGGGTGAATGCAGAAGCAATTTGAAGTGCAATTCATGTAGTTTTGTCGTCGTTATGGTTGACTTGTGACACAGTGTGTTGTCTTGGTGAAAGATCACTTTTTCTTCTTTATTTGTGGCCATTTTTTGGTGATTTCTTCCTTCAAATAAACCAATAATGCTATACAATATTTACTATTGATGGTTCTTCCTTTCTTAAGATAATTGATGAATGAAATACTTTGTGCATCCCAAAACACAGAGACCAAACACTTATCTGCTGATGTTTGCATCTTTGGTCACTTTGGATGACTTTCACCTGATGCTGTCTGCACAGCTGACTGCCAATTTGAATCCAGAGTGAAGTGGTAGATCCATGCTTCATCCATTGTCACATATTTACACAAAAACTCTTTTTTGTTACATTGAAGCAATTCTAAACAATGCTCTGAATTGTTGTTTTTGATCAACTGTGAGCAAACACAGCCCCACTTTGAACACAGCTTTCTCCTTGACAAATGTTCATGAAAAATGGTGAATACTCTGCCTTCTGATATGTTCAGCTCCTATGCTATCTCATGCAACTTCAATTTATGATTGGCCAAAACAATTTTGTGGACTTTTTGATGTTTTCTTAGACAACTGCTGATTTTGAGCAACCTGAGCTTTCAGCATCATTTGTGTCTATACAAGTGCATTTAAAGTAAGCATACCACCTCTTAACCATTGTTTCTGATGGAGAAGAGTCTGATTAACACTTATCAAGTGCTTTGCTTGAACAGTATTTTTCCCATCAGAAAGCAATATAAACTAATAATCGTATTAGGCAAAAATTTTGTCATGTGCTATTTGAAGGTTAGTACTTCATAAAAAACATTGATTTTGTATTAGTGTTGCCATCTATATGTCAGACTCGGGACTTATTGGGTCATGTGTTAGCTGGCTTGATGAACAAAGACATTTTTCTTATATCATCTGAAACTTAATTTTTTGCATGACTTCTGCATAGGGACTAACAAAAGATACTAGTAAGATAATAAAGTAATATGTCTCTTAGAAATGTAAAGCATGGACTTATATTGAATGGGGGGGTGACAAAAGTTTTCTAAAAGTAATAGAGTAATAGATATAATAAACTGGGATTTTCTTTTTTAATTGGTTCATTATTTTTTTTTTTTTAATCATTTCACCCCAAGCAAGGCATTCCACTGCCACTATTGTGCATGGGGCTACATAGGGGAAGGTAAAGAGAAGGAGTGGTTAGACATAGGGAATGTCAGGAGGAAGGTGACAGATGAGTAAGGATACCGAGGATGAGATGGGAAGAGTATTTGATAGAATGGGAGCAGGTTAGTGTGTTAGGAGGTGTCTATTGACCTTACATTTGAACTCCTGGAGATTGTAGCCGTAGGGGAAGCAATCATGTGGAAGAGAATTCCACAGTCGAGAAGTGCGAGGAAAGAAACTGTTGGAGTAGAAGTTGCGGTTGCATTTTATCGGTTTCACTGTAAAAGGGTGGGATCTAGTTGCTAATCTAGTGTCTCGTTCAAATTTGTATTTAGAGGGCACCAGTGATCTAAGCTCATTGGAGCAGAAGCCATGAAAGTATTTATAGAAGAGACACAGGGAAGCCACGTTGCACCGGTGGGAGAGAGACTGTAGGCAGTCCACCAAGTTGGTATCTATCACATTACAGACCCTGACTGAGTTTTAAGAGAAAAAAGACCCAGAGTTAAATTTAAAATTTTATAAATTTATCATGATGACAATTCAACAAAACAGATATGGGTCACTTCTAATTTCACAGCTGTCAACATGGTTAGCTTTAATTAGTAATATCTTTTGCAATTTACTCAGTATTTTTTTCACATTTTAAAACTTATAAGTAACTAAAGAGTTAGTAATAGGTAAATTCCTTCTCGGGGTTTTGTCCAGGTTGTAAGCATTAAAATAAGTTTTAAGAATTATCTTCAAGCAAGCATCAAAATATATTACATTTTCTTGTTTAATTGGCACAGAATAATTGATTATACAGAACTGCAGTAATTTCAGCAAATATTAGGAAAAATCAAGTTAGGGAATTTAATTTTGAATATTAAAATGTAAATTCAAAAAAATTATTTCATGACAGCCAAAATCAAACAAGAACCACTGATTAAAATATTAATTTGTATGCAGCAAGAAATCACCATATTTCAAAACAACTTACATTATCATCTATATTTAATGCTTTGTACAAGCAAGTGCTTCATCTGTCTTTTATTCAAATATTTTAAGTGACATTATCAAAATCAACAAAGATTCGGATATTCGTTTGAATGTTGCACTCTGTCTCATCTTCGGATCCCTATTTTACTACATAAAACCGTAGAAATGAAAAGAGCTATTTCTTTTTGTTATTCATTTTATTAATATGGAAACTTGGATTCTAAGAAAGAGTAAAAGAAATGTCATCACAGGAATGCATGTTGGCTCAGTGTCCTTCCACAGTTGAGATTAGCCAGTCACTAACCTGGATGTGGGAGGCATATTAATACTTCAGAATTCTTGAGGCCCTCTGTTAAATTCTTGCCCTTTTGGACTTATATTCAAAACCAAGATAAAGGCAATCTATCAATGTCAGATTACCCTGCCTACAAAGCACTCTAACCAATTACTGACCATTCTGGCCCTAACATTTACATTCTGTAACAGGAATAATTCATATCAAATTCTCTGATAAAGGATTAGTATTAAATGAAGAACAAAATATTGCTTGACAGAAACAATAGAATGATGACAATCTACCTCATAGATAGAATAAAGAGTTCAGTTAAAAATTACCTGAAAGCTAATTGTTTTGACAAGCACCTGAAGAAGGCCATAGAGCACAATGGCTGAAATGTTGTGAGAATAAAAACAAAGATGAGAATACTAGTTGGAATGTAAATAAGTAAATAATGATAACTTGTCATTCCAGAAATTCAGAAAAAATAGTATTGCAACATTAATCAAATGGAATTCTGCTACTTCTCTCTAGATTTTCAAATCTGCTTTTTTACTTTCCATAGAAAAGATTTTGTTTATCTTCTTCTTCTATGTGCCCTGTCTCTTCAGGACGTAGGCAATCATGGTTCTCCGCATCTCTCTATCCCTTGTGGCTCCTAGTATGTTTGTTCCCATTACTTCTGTCAACCCCATTCCGTCAACCACCTGATCAGGCCCTGCAAATATGTTATCCGCTGTCTTCCTCTGTCTCTCTTTCCTTCTATCTGGCCAGTCAGTATCAGGTTCTCCAGGCTCTCCTTCCTCATTGCGTGTCCCAGAAACTTCAGTTGTCTCTTCCTGATGCTCAGTATCAATTTCCTCTTTGTTGCCATTCTTTCCAACACCTCATCGTTGCTTGCATGCTCAGTCCATGATATCCGCAGCATCCTTCTGTAGAACCACATTTCCGCTGCTTCCAGTTTTATCCTCATTTTCGATGATATTGTCCAGCATTCGCTGCCATATTGAAGAACTGACATCATGTAGCAGTCCAGCACTCTTTTCTTTGTTTCCAGTGAGATTTTCCTGTGTGTTAGTATTTTGATCAGCTTCTGGAATGCGTCCTTTGCCATGCCAATTTGCCTTCGGATCTCTGTGTCACACTTTCCATCTTCAGTTTGAACACTTCCTAGGTATTTAAATTTTTGTACTTGCTTGATTCTGGTATCTCCCACATTTATTTGGCATTTTGGGTTGTACCTTCAACGGTGGATATTTAGTATAAGTGTTCTTATTGTATCTATTTTTTCTAAAACTTCAACATTGTTTGCATCTTCAGTCTATGGTGTTCTTAGCATCTTTCTGTGGTACCACATTTCTGCTGCCTCAAGTCTCTTCTTCATCTGTGAGAAGATTACACAATATTTGCTATTATATAGAAGAACTGATATTGCATAATAATTTAGTTCATTTTTCTTTGTTTCTAATGAGATTTTTCTGTTTCTTAATACATTGCTTAGCTTTTAAAAGGCATCTTTTGCTATCGCTATGCAGACTCAGATTTTGGTGTTACACATTCTAACTTTGATTAAGACACAAGAAATTTTAATATTTATATTTGTTTGAGTTAAACACCTCTAATTTGTAATTCACGTGTTTGGTTTTTTTTTTGTTTTTTTGCTGACAACCATATATTCTCTCTTTTTAAAATTGCTGTTTCATCCTTTCTTCCTGCTTTCCTTTACTACCTTCTGTCAGAATTCCGGTATTTTTCTTTCTATGTTTGCTATCAGAACCGTATCACCTGCATATCTAATATTGTTAAGAATGTAACCACACCACAAATGCAATCATCTCACTGTAAAGGTTGAATAAGTCTGGTGAGAAGCAACATCTTTGTATTACATTCCTTTCTATTTTTGTATATTTATTGAATTCATTTTCTATCCATATGCAGATGGTTTGCTCCAAATATAAATTCTGGATAATTCTAATATCCTTCCCAAATGTCTCACAGTTGCAACAATTCATTGGGATGTACTTTATCAAATGCATTTGTCTAATCTATAAAACTTATGTATACATCTTTTAGCATTTTTATTACTCTTTCTGATCATAAAGATTGCATTCCTTGTTCCATTCTAAGCATAAATATTATCTCCTTGTTTTTAATGAAACCAGATTGTTATTTTTCTTTTTCAAGTCTTATTATTTTGTGTGCTGTATTTGTCAAATTTTGGATAAGTTTTGTTATATGGCTCATTAGGCTGATTGTCGGATAGAGCTTACATTCATTTGCACCTGTTTTTTTAGACGGCACTATGAAAATAGAACTACTTAGTCTTCCAGTCTATCACCACTGTTATATATTTCATTGGGATTTCGTTTGCAATCTTGTCAATGTCAAAATCATCCCAAGACTACCAGCATTTCTATTTCACTTCCATCTGTGGTGCTAATTCTTTATTATTCATTTTGACGAGTACTCATCTTATTTCCAATGTTCAATATTTCTGTATTTTGCTGGTTGCCCTATTTTATCTTGGTAGAGATCTTCAATATATTTGCTCATTCTCAGAAGCATCTTTTCTTTCTCTAATATGCCTCATCCCTGGATTTGGATTTTATACATCCTGTTGGTAGCCAGATCTTTAAGTTCTCTTATTCTTTTATACATACCCACTTTAATTATAATAATCATTCTTTCTATTTCTGCACACTTTTTGTTAAGTCATTCCTCTTTTGCCTGGCTGCCTTTGTTTCAAATTTCTTTGTGCAATGTCATAAATTCTGTGCCATGTCTTAGTATTGGGCATGAATTCCATCTATTACCTATTTCTTTTTTCCCTGTCTAGTTTTCTTTGGGATGATCTTGTATGGGGATGTTAATAAAACTATTCTTAATGTGTCATACTTTCCATTTATATTTTCAATTGGTTCCTTGTATCAGTTTCTAACACTGTCTCTATCTTTCACTTTCACATTAAAGTCATTCTGAAGTCTTGCTATTTGCAATTTGGCTGCTGCCATGAATATCCCTGAAAGTCAGCACATGAATAAATTTTGCAGTGTAAAATTGCATTACTGAATCTCTTATTGATAGTTTCTTTTCCTTGGCTGTTCTTGAAACCAGATGTTATTTCCTATTATTTTATCCACTTTTATAATTTCATGATTTTTCTTCTTCTGTAATTTAGCATATGGGTCTTCCTGAAACTGCCCTTTCCTACCATTTAAATTAAGACATCGCATTTTCTAGTCATATTTTTTAACTTCTTCTATACTTTGTGCTGTTAGTGCATGTATGACAATTATGGTTATGTTGAAAGGCTTTCATTTCAGTTTAACTGCAAAAAATCTATTGGATATTTGACAGGATTCTAGAACACATTTCTTCATGCTTTGGTCTAATTTAAGTTCTACTCCACTTTTATTTTTTCTCTCTCTTCTTGCATATATGATACTGTGTTTATCACTGACAAAATCTCCATTGTTTGCCGACCTCATTTTGCATAATTCTAAAATATTCACATTAACCCTATACATTTCTTGCTTTATTTTTTCTAACAGGCCATATTGTCTGGCTAAGCCTCTTTTTTGCTTGATGTCAACAGTCACTGAATGACTGTCCGGTAACAGTTGTTTTCACTTACCAGACAAGGAATCAATTCCAAAGAATCTGACCCACTTTACACCATTATTTTATAGTTTTGCTAATAGTCATTTGATGATGGTCAGGTAAAGACAGTTATAAATGTCCCTCCTTAATTGATGAGGTGTTATTTGCAGTTGACTTTCACTCTATTTATGCCATTGTCTTGAATATTGTTGAAAGTTCTTCTGATTAATAATTGAGTGATTTCCTGTAGCCTTTCCCACAGTGATCTATATTGTGACACCATCTTTTTAGGTGATTATTGATTTATCAAGAGTTGTTCTTCCTTTTGATAGGTGTTTTTATTTCATCCTAGTAGGTTAGGATGAAATAAAAATAACAAATCATGCACAATAAATTGGAGTGGAAGTGCTGGTTAAGTCCCTGCTCATCTGACAAGAGATCTTCTATAATTACACTCTCACACCCTGATTGAGCACTCTAGAAGAAAGGTAGACTTTGAAAAACAGTAGCCACTCTAAAGTGTACGCATCACTCATTCAGTAAAAATGAATTTGAGCACTCTAGCTATTGGGCGTGTAATAAGATATGCGCTAAAAAGACTGCCTTCTTCCACCAAACGCCCCGTGGCCCTGGGGTAGAGTCACTGACTGACGCCAAATCAGTTGGGTTTCGAGCCTGGGTTGTGTAGCAATCGAAGTCTTACCATACTGATGAGCTGTGATACAGCAAAACAGATCTGTCTGCGGATGACAATAATATATATATATATATATATATATAAAATTCAACTTAGTTAAATTTCTAAACAATATTTTTTTGCATACAAAGTAACTTCTTATCTGTACTATGTAGAGCTAACATTGAGAGAAAAAAATCTCACAATTCATTTTCAAAGAGTCAGAAAGTTTTGCAGTCGTTATCAGAAACCATGAATTTAAAAGTATAAATATTCAATTTCTTCTCATTTTTTCCTCTGGTCCCTCATGTGAAGAGGAACAGAAGGTGTGTGTGGGTGACCATGGGCAGTGATGTTGATAGAAGTAAATTTATAACAAAAAATGATGTTACCAAGTCACTTCCAAAGAACAATATTTTTTTTTATATTCAAAGAAACTTCTAAATTTTTTTAGTTAATAGCAAGAAAAAAAATATTAACCACTCAATTCAATTTCCAAGTGTCAGAAAGTTTCATGGCCAATATCAGAAACTTGAATTTAAAAGCAAAAATATTCAACTTAGTTCTTTTTTTTTTATTCTCTGATGTCTTATGCTTTCACAATCAATTTTTACTACAGTTGATAGCCTGCAACCAGTTAGTGCAATCTTAAGTTAATAGAACTTGCTCAGTAATGAGTACTGAATAACTTTTCAGTATGATCAAAAGACTTAATACCATATATATAATACTTTTATACTATTGTAACATAAACAATAATTTGGGGGGGGGTTTAAAGTATATTGTTTAAATATGTAGCAACAAAATGTTAACTTTAAGGCCAGAATAAACCTATAGAAAAAAATTCAACATCTGAAAAAAACAATTTTTAAAAACCATATAAACATTTCATTAACATTTTGAAACTTATTTTTGATTTTTATCTAATTATGCATTTAACTTTGCATTTTTGCTCTAAAGAAATCTATTGTGTATTCCTTTTGGATATGCCCAAATTTAAACAAAAGCAACATTCAGTGAAAAAAAAAAATCTACAAGGTTACATAAATTTCAAACATATTTGACAAAGTCTTTTCTTCATAGTATCATTATTCAATGATAAAATTATTCCACTAACATTGTTATGATAAATTTCAGTCTTGTTCCAATGAATTCTTCATTATCTTGAACCTGTTTCTGCTGACCAAGCAAGAAGTGTTTTATATGCATCACATTTGCAAGATGAAAACAGACACAGCAAAATGCACAGAAAAAGGTCTTTTCTCTTCCAAATGCCTCATCTGAATAAGCCAAATACTACATTTAGCATTACATAGCAACAGTTTATTGAGGTTCCAGTAATTTTTAATAAACTGTTCCTGTAAATTCAAATTAAAGAAACGAATGGAAAGAGAATGCTTTATTCAAATTCTTTAGTTCTCCACATGTATGAGCTCTATCTAAAATAGCTTCTCAGTCCTTTCTGGGTAAGCCACCATTTTTTCCAGTTGCTAATTGGGGAAATTTGTAAAGATTAACAGTTCCATTCTAATCTTAATAATCATTGAATAAATTTGTCACCAATAGATTCCATTTTGGTTGAGATATTCATGTCATGGATCAAGCCAAAATATCCTGCAGTTTACATTCTTATAATAAATCTATCTTTCCTTGCTAACAACTATAATGTTTAAATATGACTTTTATCTTTGTCAAGCAAGAATAAAAATTGTTCATAAACTGATAATTGCTTCTCTCATTTCGTATACAACATTTTCCTTACATCTAATTTTTTTTCTGTTTTGTAAATAATTTATCATAACTGACTGGTGGCAAGAAAATTGATTTTTCTAGTAAAATAGATCTGAGGAAACTTTAGAATACCTTCTAAGATTTTACTAATATTGTGCAGACTAACAAAGAGAGCTTTTGCATCAAACTAATCATTTGTTATTAGAGTTTTGTTGGAACTACCTCGGACCCATCCAACTATCGCCCTATCAGTCTCCTACCAATATTCGGGAAAGTGTTCGAGGCTATAATAAATGCTGAAATAGTTCATCATCTCACCGCCCACAAGCTGTTCTCCGACAGGCAATATGGATTCCGATTTGACAGGTCCACAGCCGACCTGCTAACTACTGTAACGGAGTACATGCTACAGGCCCTTGATGAGTCTGACGAGGCTCGCGCGGTTGCTCTGGATATCTCCAAGGCTTTCGACAGGGTTTGGCACCCTGGCCTCCTATGCAAACTACGCGGTTATGGTATTACCGGTCGCCTGCTTGACCTAATCCAATCTTTCTTAAATAACCGCAAAATGAAGGTCGTTCTGAATGGGCGTGCCTCTTCGTCCTACAGCACGAATGCTGGTGTCCCACAAGGCTCTATCCTGGGCCCAACGCTCTTCCTTATTTTCATCAACGACCTCCCAGATGAGATCAGGTCCCAAGTAGGCATCTACGCAGATGACACTACAATATACTCCCGCTCCAGTAAGAAACCTGTCGTGGCGGACAGACATAATCTCGCTGCTGACCTTGAGCGGGATCTACACTCTGTGGTGAACTGGGGCAAGAAGTGGCTTGTCAACTTTAATTCCTCTAAGACCAAGCTGTTGTCTGTCAACCATTACAGGCAACCTCTTCTGCCTCCCATAAGCATGGACCAGATGATTCTCCCGGAGAGTAATACACTACGCCTCCTCGGACTTACCCTGTCCTCAGACCTCAAATGGAAGCACTATATTGAATCCATAGCAAAATCTACTGCTAAGAAGATTGGGTCACTATGTCGATCCAGGATGTTTTTTCCACCTGAATCCATCCTGCATATATACAAGTCAACCATCCGTCCGTGCATGGAGTACTGCTGCCATTTATGGTCAGGTGCCCCTGCCGTTCTCCTCAGTGTTCTTGACAAGCTCCAAAGGAGAGTCTGTAATGTGATAGGTACTGATCTGGCGACTCGTCTGCAGCCACTTTCCCATCGTCGAAATGTGGCCTCCCTCTGTCTCTTCTATAAATACTTTCATGGCTTCTGCTCGGATGAGCTTAAGTCACTGATGCCTCCTCAACAGGTGTTTACCCGTTCAACCAGACTGGCAACTGGGTCCCACCCATTCACAGTCAGGTTAGCCAAACGCAGACGACAATTCTACTCCTGCAGCTTCCTCTCTCGCACTTCCCGCCTGTGGAACTCACTCCCGTATTCTTGCTTTCCTGACGGCTACGACCTCCAGAAATTTAAAAGCAAAGTTAATACTCACCTACTAACCACTGGCCTCTAGCTCTCTCTCCCCTCCCCTGTATAACCTTCCCTTTCTCTCCGCCCATGTACCTGTCATTGCACCTGCTTTCTCAGTTTTCTATTGTTCCTTTCTAACTAGCTTGTACTCCTCACTCTTTTCTAATTAATCTTTCTACATTTATGTAACCCCCTGCACATCAGTGGCGTTTCTGCCTTGCTCGGGGTGAAATGATTAAAAAAAAAAAAAAAAAAAAATAGTTTTAACTTCTGGACATCATGTAGAAAATATCTAACATTTTTCTGGATTCCTATTATTTTTGTTTTGATAAGACTCAGTTAAAATTTCACTTCCAGAATTTCTCATTTATTTATGGTGATTTTGAGTCATCTCAAAAACAGAATATCATAAATCTTACATGATTGCTTTATTTTGCCTCATAAATACCTTCCTTATAAAGTATTAATGTTTGAATTGTGTTTTGACCTATGATGGTAAATCTTAGTCTATACTTCCTAAAAATAAGTAATGTTTGATATGAAATGACCATTCTAGGATCAGGTAAATATAAGGTCTCAAGCCTGCTGTAAGAGTTAACATGGTGTCATTGTACAAAAATGGGAGTAGCCTTTGGGTTTATTACTGACCACCCAAAGGCTCTGACAGTTCAAATTTTGAGGGGTTTTTTGGTACTGTTAATTAACTCTTTGTGAGTTATTTAAAGCTAAAACATATTTTGGATAATAATTAATTTTTTTTTTAGATTGGATATTGCATTAATAATTTTGTGAAAATGAATAAGAATGATATTTCCATATACAAGTCCTACAATTTACACATGACTGGGAGGAGGAAATAGATTGATTTCTTTCTCAAGAGTATTTGCACATAAGTGAATGTAACAAACCAGATTGGAATTCAAACACAGCTCTCTGATTTATAATTCTGCACCCCTATCCATTAATACTAGCTGTACATAGCTGAGAAACTGTACGTTGATGGGAATTATGGAAAAGACAGCACAGGAAAATCTGGTGAGACAGTGTGAGAGACATATTGAAGGAGGACATGTCTTAAGATGTCATTGTTTGAAGAAGCAGTGAAACTAACAACAAAAAACAGTCACACCTTGTATAAAAAAATAAAACAATAAACCAGATAGTCATTAAATTAGCATATAAAATAAATTTGTTGTGTTGAATTGACACTCATAACCTCAAAAACAAAAATTTTCACTCTCCCCGATGGGGTGTGGCTTCCCTCTGTCTTTTCTACAAATATTTTCACAGCTCCTGCTTTGTCAAGTTTTTTTCTCTAGTACCCTGCTCACATGCATTTACTTATGCTTTTAATGTCAAAATAGTAAAATATAACTGCTAATTTTATTCTAGCTGTTTTTCTTGTACTTTCTGTCTGTGGAATTCCCTTCCATATACTTGCTTCCCTGATAGCTACAATATCTAAAAATTTAAATGCAACATCAACTGGCATCTTCTACTTCCATAAATTCCATCCATCTTCCATCATTTCTTCAGTATCCCCTGTACCCTGTTTTTTTCTCTCTGTAACCCCCTATGCACCAGTGGCAGTCCTGCCTTGTTTGAGATTAAATGATTATAAAAAAGAAAACAATTAAGAAAAGAAAATTAAAATTTTCTCTAAACCAGAAGGCACCTTTCTTGAAAAAGTAAATATTTTGTTATAGTGGAACATCCTAGCATACCCCATAATGGAATGATCTAGTCTATAAAGGACAGTGACAAGCTGGACTAGAGGCGAACCAAGAGGCATACGTCATAGGCGAAGACACTCTCTACTTGATAGATTATTCTGCTCCTATTCGTTGATTGCTATTGTATACCTTATGGTTTATTGTACCTTCGTATAATAAATCCCTGATATCCATTTTCTGTGTTAAGTATCATTCTTACGCTTATTTTTCACTGATATTCCTTTCCGGAATATATCATGTTTATAAAAGCTATGATATCCAGAGAGTGAATTGGAATGATTGGAAAAAAAAACTACTTGCTGACATTATAATTATGTTATTTTCAACAATTTTATGCAGCATTATTCTGAAGAAAGATAACACTTTTCATACCTTTTTATATGTAAAAAATCATTAGATTAATATATAATATAAATGAAAAATGCCCTCAAGGTTCACCGAAAGGGAGGGAGAATGATGAACCCAAACGGATTACCCGACAACGATTTGGAACTGGAAATGGACTAACGAATAGAGAAAACTCTATGGAATTTCCATGTGTCTGCGGTCGGAAAGTCAGGTCCCAGAAAGGAGCTAAGATTCACCGGACTAAGATGGGTTGTGATTCCCGAATAACAGTTCAGGAGCAGCGCTCTGTATACTCAGATAAGACGTCGGAAAACCTAAGCCAGGATGCATACCACAGTGCCGAGGATATCCACGCTGTTGAACCAGAGTTTAGGTCACAACCCAGATTACCAAGAATCAAATTTCCATCAGCATCCAACTCGGAATCCTGGATTATGCTTGATACCATCATAATCAATAAGCTTCGTAAACATCTAGGAAATAAGGAGTATAACGAAAGGTTAATTAAAAGTAGTGAAATCATCTATGAGGTTTGTAGGGAAATCTACAGCGTAAAAGAATCAAAGGATAAATCACCAGCAAAGAAGAACAGACGGCAAAGATTGATGCTGGATCTTAGAAATAAGAAAAGACATTTGAAAAAACTAATCAGTACAGCTAATAGTGAAGAAGAAGGTCTGATGAGTATTTGGCATGACCTGAAACAAAAACATAACGCTCTTAGCAGAGCAGAAAATTTAAGAAAAAGACGAGTGAAGAGGAAAAAAGAACAAGAGCGTTTCTTTCGAGAACCGTTTAAATATGCAAGGAACATATTTGATCAACCTAGATCAGGAGTACTCAAAGTGGAACAAATTTTCTAGAAGAACAGTTAAGAAATACGTACTCTGATCGAAATAAACATAAACCATTAGACCATAATGATAATTTATTTCAGCCGATTGAACCAAATATCAAATTTGATTCAAAACTAAAAAAAAAAAAAAAAAAAAAAAAAAAAAAAAAAAAAATTTTGATTCAATGTGGATTTGGAAAAAGAGAGACGCGACGTGGAATATGTCGTAATAGAACAATATGCTAACTTTTTCGCGTTAACGTGGAGAAAAACGTGAAAATATTTTTCTCTTTAACCGTTTATTTTAAAATCAGTTTTGCTTTTTGTTGAAACGGTTGGTAAAATACAATGGGGCCTCACATCAGTGAGGGGGGCCGGTGTGCAATGAAAACCGTAGAGAGGAAGGCCCCGAAACGGTGCACATTCTCTCCTGATGACCCCAAGAGTAATAGATTATTTGAACTTTTACGAATTGGATTCCCAAAGACCGTCATAGAAGCATTGTGCCGATAGGATAAGTGGAATTTTAAAAGCTACCTTTTTGGTAAGTTTGAATTACTTTTGCAGTAATTTCCTTCTAAATAGGTCTACCAGGCCAAAAGAATGCTAGAGAACAGAATAATCGGCAGTGATATGACAGAACTTTTTCATCATTAAAGTTCTATCCACCTATCTTTAAAAACAAAAAGTCTTCATCTTGAAAATGAAAAAAGAAAAAAATCTGATTGCGATAAAGTAAAGTAAGCACATTCCATCTCCCCTCTCACTTGTGACCATCCATTACAATAAACACATTTTTTAGCACTGAAGCTGAATTACTAAAATAAAACTTCAGAAACTTCTACTTATAGTTGTTACTATATTACAATGATGTTTAATCAGATTTTAGGAATAGGCTTCAGGTAATAACATTTCAGCATCCCCTCTCATCGGTCACTTCATCAAGGAGAAGACCTTGTCATTCATTAAAGTTTACATGAAAATGATTATCTGCTTATCCAGTAAAAGTCTCAGTACTTTAATTTTCACACATTACAGAGATATAAGAATCTAGTTCTTTATAGTTTACATCAACCAGTATTAATACTTAAAAAGTCAGTGAGATTACTTCTTGGGCACTGAGTGCAGCTCTACATGACATATGCTGGAAAAAACTATATGACAGACAAATATGTAAACACCCACAGTAGAGGCAGCAAGGTAGGGTCACTCTTTTACATCCACATGAAAATATAAACTGTATGCGTGCAGAAAACTCTGAGGTAAACCACAAACCCACTGGCTGATGGTAATTAAAGAAATCCATCAATGAATATAATGGATTGTTTACATATGAAAGATTAAGTCTCAGGTTTTCCATAATTTGTTGTGATGATAATATTGCACAACTTGTATGAATGAAATATATTTATCAAAGGGAATGGCTGCAGTAAAATAAAAACCAGATGTATACATATGGGAAACATACTTTGCATAACATTATTTTGGACAAACAATAGAGATTCCATTTCACCGGATCTACCACTGACACGTTAACAGCCATCAGTAAATTTGTCTATCAAGGTTTAGATGAGAATGATAAAGTTCAGGCTGTGTATCCCGATATCTCAAAGATGTCCAACAGAGTTTGGTATGGTGGCCTTCTCTGTAAGCTCAAGTGATTTAGTGTCATGTGATAAATATTTGGTTTAATCCAATCATTCCTCACAAATTATGTAATGAGTATCATGTTAAACAGACATGCTTCCAAATCATTTTTATGAGGACCCCCAAGGGCTCTATCCTTGGCCCTATGTTGCTCCTGATATCATCACATCTCAATTAGGTATTTATACAGATGAGACTACCGTTAGCTCTTTATAGCAAGTCTGACAAACCCAACAAAGTAAACCTGGTAACTGCTCTCAAAAAAGAACTCCAATCAGTTGTTAACTGGGGCAAGAAATCATTTGTAAATTTTAATGGTTCCAGAAAAATAAGAAATTGCTTTCATCACCACAGAAAACCTTTGCTGCCTGCCACCAACATGGCTGATGCTAAACTCACTATGCCTACTTGAACTTCACTGACATGAAGTTGAGTGACTAAATCAAATCAATTGCTAGGTCTACAGCCAGTAAAGTTGGTTCAGTCTTGTGCCAGAAAAAAAAATTTTGCAAGAGTTCATCTTGCACACTTACAAATTTACTATTCATCTATACTTTTGAATACTACCGCTATATCTTGAGATTCTTGGCAAATCATGCTGAGGCTTCCCTCTGTTTTTTCTACAAATAGTCATTTTCAAATTTCATTGTCACTGTTTTGATGAGCTTTTTTCCTCTGGTGTTTCAACTACATGAACTTAAGCATACTACTTGATTGGCAAAAAGGTCTCACCACTTTACTGTTAAACTAGCTAAATGTAACTGTCACTTATTAACTTTCAATTTATTGTTTCCCTGATCTTCAAAAACATAAATGCAGCATTAATCACTATCTTCTGTCTTCTTGAACCCTGTTTCTTCATTGTCCTTTCCTCAATCATCGCCACTTTAATCTCCTTATTCTCTACCACCCCCTGTAACCCTCTGTATTCTTGTGGCATTATCACCTTGTTTGGGATGAAATAATTAAAAGAAATCTATTTTATCACTAGAAGTGATGATAGGAAAGCAAACACAAACAAGTATAAAATGTTTTTTCAAAGACTGTTTGAAGTCATTAAAAGCTGAAGTAATTTTCATCTGAATGGAGATGAATATTTCCCCTAAGCTTGCATTAATTGTAGATGAAGAGGAATAGTTGCTTCGATAAAATCTAAGCACTGGACATCACTGACATCACTGCCCTCCAAACTAAATAACCACCATTAATAAAATACTAAACTGGTAGCTCATCTATAAGCAGAAAAAAGGCTTCGTCTAATGCATTCCGATAGAAGTGAAGAAACATTATTCTCATGAAGCTTGTTTATAATACTCCAAGAATATTCTTCCTGAACAAATCGAAAACTAGCAGTTCCTTGGCAAAATCCAATTCCTGCTTGAAGAATTCAGGCAAATGCTTATTCATGCATTAAATAACATCATTTGGCAGGGCATTTCCACTGGCACATCTCATCCATGCATACCAAAAAGGTATCTACATACAGTAATGGATGCTAAACATGATCCATTACATTTAAGTATCAGATCCACACTTCGATAATGTCCGAAAGTTACATTTACGATAATGATACTTGTAGGGAGGTTAAAAGCAGTCTTCTACTATTACAGCCTGCACACAAGAAAATTCTTGAGTTTTTTTCTCTCTCTTTAATTGATTTCCTACATATCTTTTTCATTCAGCAAGTCAAAGTATCTGCATTGAAAACTATATACAGAGTTTGTTTCTTTTTTATATTCATCTCTAAATCAATATCCACAAGATGCTTTGTAAATGTCGATCAGAGGTGTGCTAAGCTGAAGTATGCCTGATATAATAACTAGAGTTTAGAAATATTAGGGTTTATAATTGCCTAACAAATTGATAATTCTAATTTTTGAGAAAGATTATTATAATAACAGCTTACCAATGACAGAACTTCCCATTTCAGTCACAATACAGAAAAATGTTCAACTTAATAAGCACTAAATAATTGACAGTTTAATCATGCCAGTTGTCCAAAAGCTAAAATGTTCAATTAAATGCAATTACTTGATTATCAAAATTAAGAAATGGTGTGATAGTTATTATAGAACAGGTTGAAGTTAGGCCTAAAGTATTTCAGTTGAATAAAAATCCCAAGATAAGAAAGCTAAAAAGGTGGTTCCAGTGTTTAAATATAAATGAACGACAAACAGAAGCAGTATTTTAGATCGAATGAATAATTTATTTTCTCTGCTGCTTCTTGACATAAACTTGCTATCAAAAGTCACATAATTCCAGAATGAAATGAATAAAAGAATGTACATTACTAAATAATCTGACCATGCACCCGATAATCCACTAGGGGATTAGAACTCGACATTAAGCAAAGTTGCAGCTGCAATAGATATATTTATGGCAAAATGGCCTGACAAAGACTATATATCATCGAGCTGGTTTTGAATTCATAATTGTCCTTCTCCCAAATTTATTATCCCACCCAGCCTAAAGGGCTCAGGTTTTCAATATTATTTTACCCATAGCTAGAAGGAAAGATGGATTCATGCTTTTCTGAAGGGCATTTATGCAGAGAAAATACAAAGAGGTTTAACCAGAAGCTTAGATTGGTTTATAGATTCCAGGTGCTTCACCAAAAAACATTACATAAACTCTACACATCCACAATATATATATAATTTGATTTATTTGTTTAAGCATTATTTTTAATAGATACTCATATTTGAGTAGATGCTCTGTTTTTAATTAAACAGTATATTTATATATATCTATTGACGTGAATATTTTTGAGAAATTTTGATAGGAAAATATGTCATTTGGCAGGATTCAAACCTGCAATCCTTAACAACACAGGAGAAGCCATCAATTGATCCAATACATCTTAGACTGCTTGACCATGAATGATTAACAACTGACATATTTTATTTGTTTGAACATTATCAGTTGTTAATCCATTTCATAAATCTCCAGAACATTTTGTAAAATTTTGTGTTTACATTAAGATACAATTTCAGAGCAGAGATGAATATTATGAAGAATCAGAAATTTGTGTTTATAAGGATTGATTCAGCTTCATTTAGACTGTGAAATTATTCATAGTTGAGAAATCTTAGATGTGTCAGATCAATTGATGGCTTACACTTTGTTGTTAATTATGTAGAATGACATGTATTTTCCTAACAAAATCTCTCAAAAATATTCAGGCTGGTATATATATATATATATATATATATATATATATATATATATATGCTGTTTAATTCAAAACAGTATTTACTCAAATACAAGTATCTATTAAAAATAATGCTCAGACAAATTATATCAGTTGTTAATTCTTGTCATAAATCTTCAGAAAATCTCATAGGCAAATGAAAGTTCTTCAATACATTAGGGCTTTATTGAACTAAAGGTCAAGGGACATTACACAGAATTTTTCTACTATCCTTCATTCACTTAGGTGAGATTTAGACAGTAATACAACATATTGTTCAATATATCATACACACATACATGTGTGTGAATAGCTTAATTTTTTAAAGTTATAAATTTAAAAAAAGAATTCACAGAAATAAAAAGTAACTATACCCTCCAACAATACAAAATGTCATGAAGTATTTATTAGATGTCATTGTACATATTATGACGTGTAACAGAGTTAATCTAGAAATAGTCATACATGCCAAGTTAAACCATGTCTGTGCTCCATGTGCCTTCTATGTTAATCATGACTCACTACAATTTTCTGTCTTTTGTAATGCTTAGTAAATTTTGACTTTTTGCTATTTCTTCTAAACACTGTTCATCCATCCACTTGTACAAGTTATTTTCTGCATTCCTCTATTTATCTTGTCTTCAGTATGTCCTGTAAGTATCAAATTCTCTAGAAACTCTTCCCTAATTATTTCAAATTTTTAAATATCAAAGTCCTTTGTTTTTTTATCTAAAACTTTGTTGTTGTTCACATGTTCAGTCCATTGTATTCTTGGCATCTTTCTGTAGAACCACATATATGCTGCTTCAAGTATATCTATGAAAAGATTATTCAATATTCACTACGATATAAAATGAATTATATCACATAACAGTTCAGTCTTCTTTTCTTTGTTTCTGTTTTAATTTTCCTGTTTCTGGAAAGTGTTATTTGCTCTCCCTTCTGGAAAAGCATTATTTGCTCTCCCTTCTGGAAAAGTATTATTTGCTCTCCCACTATTTGCTTTCTCTCTTCAGATTTCAGTGTCAATCTTTCCAACTTCTGTTAAAACATTTTCCATATATTCAAATTGTTGTACTTGCATTATTTTTTATATCTTCAATTTGTAATTTGCATGTGGGAATGTTCTTCATGCCAACCATGATGGATCTCTCTTCTCACAAATGATTTTTGTTCTGTCTTCTCTCTTTTCATCACTCCCTTCTGTAGGAGTTCTTATAGTTTCCTTTCTGTGTCTACTATCAACACTGTATCATCTGCATATCTCATAGTGTTAAGATTGTAGATGCCAATCTTAGGACTTCTATTTCTTTCAGAATCACCTCACAGTTTAGGTTGAATAACTCCAGTGAGTGTATATTTACTGAATTCATTTTCTATATGTACGCAGTCAGTTTTTTCCCAGCATAGATCATGGATTATTCTGGAATCCTTGCCAATATGTCAAGATTTATGAGAAGTTCCAACAATTCTTTGGGGCTTATTTTTCATATGCTTTTTGATGCAATATGACTAATTTGTAAATGTGTTTCTAAATTTATTAACACACATTGCTAATATTTAATAAGCATCTTTCTTCTGTAACAGGGTGACAGTAACTGGGCAGCTACTGAGACTCAATCACACTGGCAATGGCTTGTGAAACTAATCAAATTATCATTTCTCTGCAACAGGTATCCTATGAAAGATACTATCAAAATTGCTTGACCCTTCAACTTACTTCTCAGCCTTGTGTCACACTAAATAATATTTATACATTTTTAATGTCATTTACTTCAAATAATTTTCACTCTTCTTTCTTGTTCTTTAAAACATTTGCACTTTCATTAATTTGTAGCAGTAAAGTGTAAATAAACAAAAGGCAAAAATCAATGATTGACTTTGTGAATGAAGATTTAAGAGAGTTTCAGACGACTGCAATAACCCTTGGTCTTGTGTTAATGAAGTTTTAAGGCAAGGAAGAGGGTATGTTGGGGCTAAGCCAACCCTTTAAACCAATTGTTTATTGGCCATGGTTCACAAAGTTAGGAAGATGGGAGTAAGATACAAGGTCTTGGAGTTTCTCTTTGAGTTAACTTATCCTTGGCAGATAACTGAGCTGCCAGTACAAGTTTGCATCCCTTTGAACCCAAGATCTTGACAGTAAAGCTTACTTGGTGAGATTGACATTCAGTTTAAGGACTGAAAAGAGATTTACAGCTATAACAGTTTTAGTTTAATATAATCCTTCAAAATTCCACTTTGTGAACAAATTACTAGGAAAAAAAAAAGAAAGCTAAAATAAATTTCAAATAACTAAATGTTCACTTAAGTTAGTTTTAAAAAGGGTGAATTTCAGTTTAAAGATACAAATAATGGAAGTTTCACAATGTGCCCTTCCACCACTAACAAGAATCTCTTGTTAGTTACTTAGCTAAGTACAAGGACACAGTGAGTAATGAATTCATAGCTATAACAATCTAACAATGAGGTGGTGCTGAACATTTTTTGGTCCAAAGAGGAAGAATTTTAAAATATATTCTGATCATCAGATTGGAAGAAAGAAGTCAAGTCAAGAAATTTTCAACCCAACCACATATTACAAAGTTTGACACAATCTACTAATATTTTAGAAAAAAAAAGAAAGAAAAAAGTACTTTTCTTGTCTAATGTGTTTGATTTTACTGTTGGTAAAAAAAGTAAAGAAAAAAAAAATGAACTTTCTGATAAAATGTGAGAGATTCCAATAATTAGAACTGGGGTCCATTATCACATTTGTTTCTATTTAATAAGTTTTTGAGTTTTGTTTTAAAGGATTTTTATTTTTCAGATTCATACTTAATATATTAGTTGACCCCAACCTAAAAAAAATTATATATTTTCAAGACCACGTTCTTCTGAAATTAATTGAACTTAACCCAATTCTTTATATCAGCCACCTAGGTGTACCATTAACTTTGTTCTAAGAGGTTTCATTTCTCAGCCCATTCATCAACGACTTAGCTTTTCCAAAAATGCCCCATGCATAACTATAGAAAATATTTAGTATTTGTCTATATTTCTGAGATGAGGTAGTATTTACACTATTTACATTATTCAAACTGTTGTCCTCATCTTCATTGCCATTTTTTTATTTTAGCTGTTGTACACTCTGACCTTCTTGAGGTGCTAAGAAATTTGAACCAAACCCTTCATTATGATTATTGGGTGTATTATTCTCATTCCTTGTGTAAAGCCACTTTTGGTATTATGAGTTATCTCCCTTTAATCCAATTCTCTAAGTTATTTCTTCACCACTGCTGTAGCCTGGTTTTGAACTCACAACTCTTTGGGTCGTTTATTTTATTTTTTTTTAAGAGATAATATATATTTTACAGTAATTCTTTTTTCATTTTATATTTCTGGTTTGATTTCTTTCATTTATCATGTGTGATTGTGTGAACATCATCAGCATTCCTATGTTTAATCTTTTGTGTCTGTGTGTGCATTCATATATCTTTCTACAGCATGAAATATGTAGGTACTATGGTATTAATATGTAGATTAGACTAAATAATAAATTGTTAATCAAGTTCAGAAGATTGTATTGAACTACTCATTAAAATGGTGAGTACCTGAACTTGCTTTTATATGATCTTGAGGATTGACCAACAGTGCAGCTATATATATAGCTTCATTTGATTTCTCTTAACGCAGATATTCATAAATGTTTTTTCTTATTTTATTTAAAAAGAACGTGTTGACACATACAGTGAAACAAGCAAGTTTAATCTTCTACATTTCAATATTCATCCATTGTTTTATCACACGTGACATGTATCTGGCGTTTAAAACTATACCTCATTTTAAAAATAATGTCTCTCAGATTTTTAAATCATTCGTCTTTATTAAATCTCTGAAGAAGCTTGTTATAAGAGAAACATGTAAGATGAAAGATACTTTTTCCCTACTTGTTCTTTATTTATTCTATTCACACACAAACACACAGTAAACTGACACAGCAAGCTTAATTTGTGTTTAGAAAAACAATTTTTTTTCCATATCAACAATCATCTGAACCTATTTTCTTTTATATAAATAAATACATAATCTATTAGATAAGGGTCATTTATGAGTTCACAATATAACATCTACTATCCCATAGACAATATAATAAACAAGGTCAGCAAAACCCTTTTATGATAAATGACACAACAAAATGAGCTGATCAGAGAAGAAAAATAATTGAAAGAAAAAGCATTGGCTGTGTTTTAATCCCAAGTGCATTTGAAATGTGGAAATACAAGATCTGTTCACATAGTATTCAGTAATTAAAAACTCCTGCCAATTTAGACATACTCATGTTTCTAAAAAACTTACATTGCAAGGAGCTCATCTGAATTTTTGAAGATTAAAGTTGGCTGAAAAGCATGGAGCCGGTAGAAAGTTCTACAAGCAAGAAGTACAAGAAAAGAAACTATTATGATAGAATTTACAGTTACATCTCACCAACTTAACTGTAAATTGGTGAAATGTCATCACCAGTCTAATACTGTACTTAAATTTAAAAAGTTCAAGTACCATAGCAAAGTGTTCATCTGAAAACTTGCCATGAAAGTATTTATAGAAAAGATAAAGAGAGGGAACCCTACAGTGTTGAGAAAGTGACTGAAGACCAACTGCCAGTTCAGGACCATTGACACTGCTAATTGTTTTTTTTATCAAGTAACTCAAGGTAAATAGCAGAAGCACCAATAATACGACAACAATATTCTAAGCATGGACAAATGGTAGACTTAAATATGTATGATAGATTCTGCATAGAAAAATTTTCTTGCACAATATAGTGAAACAAATTTCTTAGCAGCTGACCTAGCAATAGATTGAATATAGTCATCCCTATATCAGCAGTTGACCTGAAGAAACAAAAGCCATATTGATTGTCTGAAAATCTTATATTGTGTTCTTGGAGGTGTTGTTGCGCTTAGTTTGTACTGCAGAATATCCCCAACTGAAACCAAATGGCATTGTCCACCATAAATCCTTCTCAGCATATTTAGAATCATTTTTTTCAGTTAATGGCAATTTTTTATTTTTCCTAAAACAGGACAATACATCCAGGTAAAAATGTTACAACAGTGTAGCAGTTAAAGTATTAATATGAATGAAAACAAAAGTAATTTCATTTAAACTCATTTCAAAATACTCCTCTTGGGAACTTACATATACCAGTATAACTTCAACTTCAAAGTTCTCTTTTGCTATTGCATTCAACTGTCTCAAAATGTTCTCTTTTATCATCTGATGCATAATCTAAAATCTCCCTTTCAACAGAAGTTTTTGCTTTAGGAAAAGTCAAAAGTAAAACAGCATCAAATCTGGACTATAGAGTCAAGTATACTGATTTACATGGGTGATGCAATATTTTTTTGCCATAAGACATGAAGAACTGACAGGCATACTGTCTTGATCAATGCAACAATCATGCATTACATAACCTCACTCATTAACACTTCAGTGTCAATGAGTAACCTCATTAAAAAGAGTCTTCTCATACAATAAGGAACCCTCTAATTTATTGTTAATTTGCACTAAGAGTCAGTTAATTGCCATACTTGATACACACTTTGGGTAATCATGTCTTTTGAGACATGACTAACTAGGTAGATCTTTCCAAAGTAGAACGCCATTACTTTCTGTAATAGACAGACTGCCAAACAAGGCTAGAGACCCTAATGAGTCCTGCTATTCAAGCCATAGCTGGAGGGAAAAGAGATATTTTCCCAAGGGTATTTGCATGTAAATGGATGTAACAAATTTGACTGGAATTTGAACTTGGCTCTGAATGAGAAAACAGCAAAGTCATTGCACCACAATACACACCCAAGAGTGCATAACCAGATACTTGAAATGGTTGGATACTTTCTAAACAGACATTTTATGTAAACAATGTCACAGCTTTTCTTATTACCATCTATTGACTTTATAACAATTCAACTACTCTCAGGGTTATTTTTGTATCATTTTGTGCACAAGTAAATTAAATATGTCTGGTGGTACAGAAAAAAAGCAAAAATAACGAACTGAATTGTGCAATAGTTTACATAAAATTTATTTTAGCCAACAAGCTTGAATTATGCCCTGAAAATCAATAAGAATGGATTATTAGTTGTCAGGAATTAACTCAAATATTACTAACCAAATAGGTAAATTATGTGCATGAATACTTTCAGTTAGAGCTTAATGGTTATAGTTTGAGTCAAACAACGTAATGTTTTAAGCAATGTATTTCCTATATCTCTATACCAAACCTAAAATATTCCTGCCAACACATTTTACGAATATCAATATGACTTCCATTATTACTTTTATTGTATAAAGATCAGTATGTCTGCCACTTTGTAACTTGGTAATGTATATATGACCATCCTTCCTTACAGAACAAGCAAGTTGTTAGAATTTATAGAGAGGACCATTATTCTATAGTAAGCAGAATAATTGATCTCGTCACCATTGACAGTGATTAAAAACTATGGTCCATTGGAGGTTTCATATTACCCCATACTTTCTTGACAGTGTGTGTGTGCGTGTGTGTGTGTGTGTGTTCCCCACTGAAATGCTCACAATGATCAAGATATTATACTTCAGAGAAACAGGACATGTATTTCATTCCCTATTGCATTATTTAGTGTGCTAACAAAATTAATATACATTCTTCTATCTTGGAGCTCACTTGTAAGCGAATTGCAGTAGCAATATGACATCCCCAGAGAAGTCCTCTGCTAAGAAAGATAAGCTGAATGTCTATATCTACTTATGTACAGATAATTAAGGCTTACAGTTATTGCATGTTGTTAACTCAAGATTCCACTTTGATTATCAAAAGTTTAGTAACACTATCCTGACCAGTGCCAATAATATACTGTTTACTTGGAAAAGTAAAGTTTTTGAATTTTTCTTCTAATTTTTAAGGGTCAAGTAGATAAATTTTTCCTGTACTTCAAAGGGAACAACACTTAAAGATATTTTGTTGGCCAAGCCTAAATAATAAATTGAATGTTCGAAAATGTATTTTATACAGAAACAAAACTAATGTCAGGTGAGTAGAAGCATTACTGATTGAAAAAAACTATAGACATAATCAGTGAGTTGTCATACGCAATACATGCTTGGGTGATCATGTCTTAAAAGGACATGATCTGACTAGGCAGAATATTATCCCACAGTAGGTTGCCATTACTTTCTGCAGTATACCAATTTTGTCAACCAAAGCTATAAGACCAACTGTCTGACTATTCAACCCAGAGCTGGAAGAAGAGATGGATTAATACCTTTTTCAAAAACATTTGTGTATAAGTGAATGAAATAAATTTGACTGAAATTCAAACTTGATATTTTGGTTTCTCATTCCAAGCTGATATCCATTGAACCACAATATACATCTAGACAGAACATACAATGAAAAAAACAGTATGTCAATTGAAAATTTTGAACACATTTGATACATTTTTATTAACTAAATAGAATTGAATAGACAAAATTAGTCTCTTTTCTAACATTTTTTCCCTAGAGCAATCACAAATTTCACAATTGTTTAAGTATAAATATGAATACCACTTATTTTTCTAGATAATTTTTCCCCATTCTTTATGAAAAAAAAAATAAAGGGAAAATTATTACAAGCATGACTTGAAATTAACCATGAAAGTATGTGCAGAAAAGGCACAGGGAGGCAACCTTGTGGAATGATAAAGTAGTTGAAGCTGAGATGCCAGAACAGGGCTAATAATCTAGTTGATTCTTCTTAAGATTTTATAAGGTTTGGTTTGTTTTGGATTATGGTATATCAACTTCAATAGGTTAAGTAATGTCAACAAAATTTTTGCAAAAGATTCGTATGAATAAAATATGTATTCTTAGTATGAAATCACTTTGGAGATCAGCTTTCATTAATATTCTTTTGTAATGATGGTTTTTGTTGTGAGTCTGATTCCATTGATGTATTCTTTTAAGATAGACATTTTGTAGAGAAATTGATTTTATCATCATTCTCATTTGGTTTATATTTTTTAGTAGAAGGCATACTGCTTTGAGAAATGATACTATGTTATCTACTTTTGCTTTCTTGAACAAATCATACATATTATTTATATAATAGAATTTTTACCTTGATAGCTCAAGAAATGAACATTCAGTTAATATATGTTTAATAGTGTATGGCATTTTACATGGTTGATATTCTTTGTTTAATAACTATAAGGGAGCTATTCTTGTATGACTAATGCATAAGTGAGTTAGTATTACTTCTTTTTGAGATTTTCTGGAAGCTGACTTTCATTCTCTTAGTTTGGAATGAATTGCGAATTGTTGGTGTGAGTTATCCTCCCAGCCCCTTTGCCATTCTTTTCGAATATATTTATTAATAACCTCTTTTAAGCAAGTATGTCGGATTTTGGTCCTTGAGTCTTCATCCATAGCTAAGACTGATTTGGCAGTTGCATGTGCTCTTTTGTTACCTTCAATTCTGATGTGGTTAGAAACCCAACATATTTTGATGTTTATATTTTTGCAAGTAGAGTTCATTTTGCATTATAATTTGGTAATGAGCAGGTTGTTAGATTTTTCTTCTTCAATGTCATTAGGACTAATAATGAGTCCAAAAAATAAATAAAGAAATTTACTAGTTCTTTGTGATAATGCTGAGAGCTAACACTATTGCATAATTCTCGGCAGTGAAAATAGAGCTTCCTTTGAAAGGTGCTTTTTTTAGTAATATTTTAACTCACTGCTGCACATCCTGTCTTTTCCTCACATTTTGACCTATCTGGATAGATAGGTGTATGGTTAGGGTAGTTTTCCAATGTGTCCTGGAATGTGAGTGGGCAAATTTTTTGTTTAGGGAATTTATACAATTCTAACAAGACTTCAAGTTGCTTTTTGTCTATGGTGGAATACTGATAGTAGTCATTTCTTGTATGTTTGAGAGTGTGGTCCATAACTCTTCAGCAATAGATTTCATCCTGAGTTCATAGAGTATTATGGTATTTTAATTTTGTTGAAAGAGATCACAGTAATTTGGTTTAAAGGCACTGCCATAAGCTGGGTTATTTGGGAATTATTTTATTTTGAAATAGTATTATAGTGCAAGTTTATTTGGCCTTAAATGCGGAGGTATTTTATTAGCTTCTGTGTATAAACTCTCCACTGAGGATGTTCTAAAAGCCCCAAGTACTTGTCTGTGGTCTCAATGATGGGTTGTATTGAGTATTTTTGAGACAATTTTCTGGACGTACCATATATACAATATATATCTAGTTTTGGGCTCAGTAGTGATCTGTATAATTTGATAAATGTTTTGTCAATTGGCTCCCAATTCAGTAAGGGCCATGATACATGAAAGTTGTAAGACTTTAATACATTTTATTTTCAAATATTTCAGATGGGAAATGAATGTTAATTTTTTATCAAAGAAACTTATGTTGTTTCATGACTGGGGTTTCTGCACTGTCTAATTTTGAATATGGGTTGTTGTGCAGTTTTTTTAACTTGCAGAAATGTAGGCATTTGGTTTTCATTTTGGAGAAGGTAAAAACCATTCTTAGTGGCTCATTTTTTAATGTTTTATTGAGACATTGTTAGCTTTTTTTTGGTATACTTATATTAAGACCTATACATATTTAGAAACTCATCAACATATAGAAAATATCTCACTCGTGGGTTTAGGAGTTTAACTATGGAGTTGTTGTTTATGCAAACAAGAGTTACCAAAAGAATGTTTCTTTGTGGAACTCTTCTTCTTGATCTTGTAGTTCTGATAACTTACTTCTGATATGAACATGAAATCTTTGGTCTTCCAGGAAATTCTCTCTTTTAGGCTTAGTTCATGCAGGTCTTTCAAAATACTAAATTTCCATGTTATGTCATACACTTTTTCTAAGTAAAAAAAGACTGCTGTAAGATGTTCTTTTTTAATGAAGGCTTCACTTACAAAGGTTTATACATATATTAAGTGGTCCATGGTACTTTTATTTTTTTCATAAAAGTACATTGAAAGCTGCTGATTAAACCATTCTTTTACAGGTACTAAGTCAACCTACTGTTGACCTCATTCTCTATAGATTTGCATAAGCAACGGGTTGATAATATCAAACTATAGTTTTCAAGGTTTGGAACAGGATTGATGATTGACTGTCTCCACATTTCTGGAAAGTTGCCATTTATCCATATGTTGTTATAGAATTTTAATAACAGTTGTAATTTGTTTGGCAAATGCTTTATGAATCCATAGTGGGCTCACAGCTGTATTGTAGACTTTCTTGAAAGATTTATTTAGTTCTTCTGAATTGAATGGTAATTTATAGCTCTCGGCATTATTTGATTTAAAGTTAGTTTTTTTTTTCCTACTTTTTTTTTAAGTTTTAGAAATTGTTGGCTACCATTCTTTGAAATTAATTTTTAGAGATTGTTTTGGCTAGTTGGTCAGCAATATCCTTTTTGCTGGTTATTTTACAGTTATTTATCAAGAGGTATTTTATAACTGTTGTATAGTATTTGCTGCTATTTTCCTTATATTCCATACAGATTTTGTTCTATAGCAGAATTGAGTTTGCTGACGTAGTTATTCTGGCTTTCTTTTTTTTGCTTTTTTTAAATTATTTTCCATGCTTAAATTGCATCAAATTAGAGGTTGTAGGCTGTTTGTTAAATGCTCTTAAAGCTGCTCTTCTTAGCCTGATAGCTTCTTTACAGTTATCATTGAACCAAAGTCTGTTGCATTTTTTTAGCGCTGAAGTTTTTGGGATATATTCCTTTCTTATAGAGATAAGTATTTCCATAAAATGTGTTGCATTTTCCTTCAGATAGTTCTTCAGAATGCTGGATTTTGAAGTTGTCCCAATTCACTTCACTTAATTTTATTTAGGATTTTTATCATTATGTTCTGGGTTTTGTAGGATAACTGGCAAATGATCAGTGCTGCATGTGTCTGCTAGTAACTTCCAAGAGAAATCCATATAAATTGATGGATCACATAAAGATAAATATATTGCAGAGTAGCTGTCAGTAAATTGATTTATATGTTGGTGTCTTCTCATTATAAATGCATAAATCATTGTTGTTTATTCTTGTTTCTAAGACCTTTAGTGTTGGTTTGTGTCTTTACAACCCTATATGGTGCTGTGACAGTTAAAGTTTTCTAGTATCATAAGAGGTGTAGGGAGTTGCCTTATAATTTAATGAATTCCAGCCACATTTACTGGTTCATTCAGTGAGATATACACTGAGCAAAGTTTAGTATAAGATTTGTAGTTGCATTGCTGAAATTCTTTTATATTCAGTTTGTTATTTTTTTTTTAAAGAATGTTTTCTGAAAGCAAACTACTGCTGGTGACATGTCTTATTAACAAAAGCAGTTAATTTATGTTTGCCTTTATTTCACAGCAGTTCCATTAGATTATCACATACATTATTGCTAAATGTTTTCAGGCTTTGGCTTATTATGTGGTTGTGCTTTCATTTTCTAATATTTTGAGTTTGAAGGTTTTGGCTATCCCACTTCGTTGTTTCCAATTTATCAAATCAATTTTGTGTAAGAATTTGTTTGCTGTGGATTTCTGGATTTTGTTTGGCTGATTCTGTTCTTTTGGGAGATAAGTTTTTTTTTTACTGTCTTTAATTGATTTTTTGTGAATGGATAGGAGATCACTGAGACTTTTACTTTGTAGGAGATATTGTATTTTTTTTGGAGAACTGGTTTGTGTTTGAGTGGTAGTTTTGCTATCTGTTTTTTTCTTTATTATTTCAATTATTTTTATTAGCCTTCTTTTTTGGTTCCTTCCTATTGTACTATTTCCTTAGAGTATAGATCATTTAGGTCATTTTGAAATTTGGGCCAATCATTTGATCCTAAGTATATGAGCTTCTCAATGAAAGCTCTATATTTGTTAGGATGGCTGGTATTCATTGTGTTTATTTTTTTTCTTTATTTTTGCATAGGAAGGGCCTTTCATGTAACTTTCTAGTACTTTCCTTGTAGTACTTTTTCTAAAAATAATATATTTCTTTTGTATTTAACCTCAACAATATCCTTTTTCTGAATATGCTGGATGGTTTGCCAGGTAGTTAGCACATATTGCTTCATAGTGGCTTTCTTCTTCATTATGGTCTGAATTATCTTAACCACATTTTCCACATGTTGGGCAATGCTTGCAGCTATCCTTATGAAGTCCAAATCTTTAGTATTTGAAGCACCTTAGTGGAACAGGAATATCTCGTTATACTGGTCCAATATTTTATCCAAATTAGTTTTTCTTGAGATTTCAGGTGTGACAAAAATAAGGATATAAGTATCCGTTGTATTGGTTTCACCATTACTTTTAATTGTGACTCTCAGGCATCCTAAGGCAGATGTGATTTTCGCAGTTGTGGCCAGAGTCAACTGTTTGCTTAATAATGAGTCATCTAAAGACTCCTTTAGATATATTCAGTCTTTTATGGATGGAAGGTTTTTATTTTATCTTTATTATATTTTTGACATGTTTTCTATTTTCTACCTCGACCAGCAAATTGACATTTCTCAACTTCTCTACCCTTTTCAGGTTACTTCTACTGGAAAATAATTTTTCGATCAAGAAAGAGGAAAGCTTTTCTTGAGGAGTTTCTTCTAGGGAAGTGAGCAAGAGAAATCTTGGAAAATCCTTATTTCTTTTTCAGAATGAAAGTCTGAAAGATCTCTTTTGGGCTTTTTGTTTTAATTATTCATAATCTATGTATTAACATCAACTGCCTCTTCTCCCACCTTCCTTAATGACCAACATTGGGATATGTCAAGGGGTAACCTAATTGCCCTGATAGGTCAGGGCGACACAAAGCAATATACACATATCTGAGAAAGACATTGGCACCTTGAGGTGGTGTAATGGTAAGCAAGTTTGTCATTACAACTGAGTAGTGAATTCAATTCTCACTGGGTGTCCCTTACTTTTGGCCTTGTGCCACATCTAAGCTAGGCTTAGAAAATCACCATATTTGAGAAAGATATTGAGCACCTGTTTAACTATTTGTTATACTTTCCAAATCTTATGTGAAAAAACTGGTATATTTACAACCATGTTCATGTCTAGATCTCTTCAAACCAATTGACCCTCATTCATCACTTTCTAATGACTATATATATATATATATATATAAATATATATATAAAAGGCAAAATGTTTGTGTGTGTGTCTGTTTATCTGTATGTCTGTATTTTTTTCAGCCTTTTTATTTTAGTTTTTGCTTTGGGTTTGACTAAGTATAATTGTAGTTCTCAGTCTCAGCCATGATACCATTTACTCAGAGGACTTATTTAGCCTTCAAAATTCAGTTTACGATGTAAAAAACTAATTTGATATCAATACCAGGAAATCAAAATTTGACTTACATCCATTCATTTTTCTTTCAGTCTACGGTTTTGCTTTAACTGGAAACAACTATTGCTTTTTAGTCTTTCATGCCAACATCCAAAGAGTCTGAGCTCCAGGACCATGGATTAGTTTTAAAGCTTTCATTACACCTGAGCAATGCCAGGCTATACTGCTAGTTTAAATAATAGATAGATGAATAAATAACAATAAAAACTGAGTTAAAATTGGTTAACATCTAATTTCTCTAATGGTTCAGTTCCAGTAAAAAAGTGTTCAGCTGCTTCATGCCAATCACGTTTTGTTTCACTAATGTAGATTTTATTAATTTTGATAATAGAAGTTCATCATTGAAACATCAAAGTGTAAATTTCATCAAATTGTCTTATATGAGATAATGCGGAATTGTTCATGCCCTTATCAAGAAGAATGACGAAAAACATATGTATAAGGTATTGCACATACTCATTCTTATGTTCAATATATTTGGCACATCATTTCTCAAGTCTCTTTAATGATTTCTAAAAATATAGTTTTGTCAATAAACTACTGATTTTTGGAAATGACTCTGCCTAGAAACTTTTCAGAATTCCCTATATATGTAAAGGTGCACCAACACACATATTATATAGTGTGTGTATATATATATATATATATACACGCATGCATGCATGCGTGCGTGTATGCATACACACACAATTTCATTTGGAAATGAGTTATTTTTACAATCTAGTTTTCAACCTTTTGGTATCTTCAGGCGATTTATACTAACTGATTTTCCAAT
Source organism: Ascarosepion bandense (assembly GCA_037127315.1). NCBI lineage: Eukaryota > Metazoa > Mollusca > Cephalopoda > Sepiida > Sepiidae > Ascarosepion > Ascarosepion bandense. The sequence goes on from JBBBDQ010001543.1 coordinate 534,496, forward strand.
GTTTTTCAGACATACAAACAGAAAAAAAATACTAAATGAATGATTAGAACAGACGCAATCATGCTTGTAAATACATATTAGGATCATACAAACCTGGATCAAACTGTTTTAAGATTCTTAAGTAACTACTTCTTAATTTTGAAAATTTCCAGTTGCTTAAAAGTTTCAGTCACGCATTTGAAAAACAGAAAATCAGTTATGATAACTTACCTAAAGCTACTGAAAAGTTGAAACCTATGTTGCAGAAATAACTAATTTCTAAATAAAAAATATTTTGAAAGCTCTACAATAAAAATGTATTGAGCACTTTCTAATACAGCTGCGTACTGGTCTAATTTAATTATAATCAAAAACTAATATATGTATATATAAATATATATATATATATATATCTCAAGTTCACCCTAAGTAAGGCAGTAAAACCACTGAGACACAACATGATTTATTTATTAATTTGTGTTGACCTATGGGAAGATGATTATATTTATTTTCTCAGAGTTATGTTTTGGGGTTTTATTGTTCTAGGCTGAGACTTCTTCTTCTATATACCCTGTCCTTTCAGAACGTAAGCAATCATGGCTTTCCACATCTCCCTATCCCTGTTGGCTCTTAACATGCCTTCTCCTGTTATACCATGCAACCCTCATTCCATCATCCACCTGATTAGGTCCTTCAAATATGTTATCTGCTGCTTTCCCCTGTCCCTTTTCCCTCTATCTGGCCTGTTAGTATCAGATTCTCCAAGCCCTCTTTCCTCATTGCATGTCCCAGGAACTTCAGCTGTCTCTTCCTGATGCTCAGTATTAATTTCCTTTTCGTTTTCATCATTTCCAAAACCTCATCCTTGCTCACATGCTCAATCTATGATATTCGCAGCATCGTTCTGTAGAACCACATTTCAGTTGCTTCAAGTTTTTCCTTAATCTTTGCTGATATTGTCCAACATTCACTGCCATATTAAAGAACTGACATCACATAACAATCCAGTACTTTACTTATTTTCCATTATATTTTTGGTGCAATTTGACTTTTGTTTTTTTAATTTAAATGTCATAAAATAACAATTATTCCTACTCAGCAGCCTATACAAAAAATTTGAATAATTGGAAACATAACTGCTACCTCCTATCCAATAACCATCAGGATAATCCAATAGACTTTATAACCCATAATGCACTATTGGCCAGCATATATAAATATATAAAACACAACAGACATAGCCTGTATGACTCTTGCCATTTGGTATTGACCTCATTGTTCAGTTTTACATTTACTTATGCTCTCTAATATGGAAAACTTTTAATCATATAGCATGACTTGAAACTATATTTTTATCATAGTGCGATGGGTAAATTGTCACCATTTTATATTTCTTAATTTCATGTCTGATTGTTTTTCTTTGTTTTTCTTTTTGTCGATCCCAAAGTAGGTGGGAAAAAGAGCACTATGACACAATTCACCCCATTTAGAAATGGAAGGATGTGCATTGTGGTGCAGTGGATATCAGCTCGGAACGAGAAATCGGGGAGCCGAGTTCGAATTCCAGCTGAATTCGTCATTGCATTTACTTACACTCAAATACCCTTGGGAAAGGTATTAATCCGTCTATTCCTTCCAGTTATGGGTTAAATAACAGGACAGATTGGGTTCTATAGCCTTGGTTGGCAACCAGTCTACCGCAGAAAGCAATGGCAACCTACTGCAGGATAATCTTCTGCCCACTCAGTCATGTCTCTTTCGAGACATGATTGCCCAAGCGTGTATCATGTATGGCACTTAACTGACTGACAGTAGGTGAGAAAAAGAGCACTATGACACAATTCACTCCATTTGGAAATGGCATTCTGTACTGCTTAGCATTCCCACTGGAAGCATCAATACAAATATTTCAGAGTGCTTAGATGTCAATCTGAGGACAGTGGAGAGGTTTAAAAAAGAGTTGGAGGAGTTTAATGGTGATTATGGAGGTATAGCAGCTTAAAACACACTCTGGTTGTTCTTATAAGAAAGGAACTCCTGAATTTGTTGGTGAGGGCTCCAGACTCAACATGAAGACCAACATCAACTGTCTTAAAGAGGTAGTACTTCTCTTGATCAAGAGTGTGGCTTCTGGAAGACCCTATCTGGAAACAGGACTCTGCACCATGTTGCACAAGTAAGAGAATCCTGTCATGGCAGTCAAACAATTTCTATGACCAAATCATCCCTTATATCTGGCTACATAACTTCCTAGATTGCACCCCACTTTATTATTATGTGTGGGGCACAGTTGAGCAAGAGATATTATTATTATCATTATTATTACGTGTGGGGCACAATTGAGCAAGAGATTAACAAAACTTCTTGTAACACCAAAGATAAACTGAAGGAAAGGATTATGGCAGCGTTTACCAACACAAAGAGACTGCTCAGAAGTGTTGCAGGAGATTCTAAAGTTTTCTGAAATCTTTGGCTGAAGCTAATTGTGATTTTATTAAATAAATTTACTCTTTATTTCAAGATATTTTTTGTGTAATTTTGGTATATATAACTGCTAAAATGAGATGGCAGTGTTTTTTAATTTTTGCCAAATTTAGACAACAATTTAGCCATCTCACTCTGTATATGCAGTTTATATATATATATATATATATGCTACGCATATCCGGTCACATTACTTATAACAGTACTGCTGATAACTTGTGAAAATTTTACCAAAACAACTCTTCTTGTGGTGAATGAGACCTGCATTAGAGAAGCAGACATTCACATTCATCATAAATATATTGCTGAATATATATATATATATAATGAAAATTAATTGGATGTTTTATAAATCCATTGGTAATAGCTTATTTCAGAGCTCACACAGACCGCTCATCAGACCAAATTCATACAACAATGAATGAGTTAGATTTATCCTAGCAAAAAGAATCATGGGAGGAAAAAAAATCAGGATGAAGAGGTTAGATTTACAATCTTAGTTATTATTGGTGTCAGATAAGATAACCTTGGCCTTACAAAAAAAAAAAATGAGGGTGTTAGATTTTAAGATGACCTTGGCCTGAACTTTTAGTTGGCCATTCTCAAATACATGACAGTAAATTATATTATGTATTTTACATGTGTGGATTGAAACGCTGTATACTTTGCAGTTATGACTGATTAAAAAGTTCACTTCTTTAATCTGACATCACACCATCCATTAAACAGAGTACGCAGTTCCAATACTTTGTCACTACCTTTACCGTTTGGATTTTATTGAGCATGCAATTCAATGAATTGCTTAAATGTATCAATGATATGATCCTAATTATAAACTACAATGAGAATTAAAAACCATATAACATTAGAAAAAGCACATTTTCATCACCCAAATGCTAACGACCTTACCTTATAAATCATTACTAATCTAATGCATTCTATCATCTTTTATTTGCTGTGTCCCTACAGGACATGGGTGATCATCTTTGTATCTTTAGTAGCTATACAAAACTTTTGTCTCCTTATCCTCCTTCCCAGTTCCTATTCTGCCATCTACTTAGACCAGCTTATTAGGAGATTGACTTTTGCCTTAAATATGATCGGTGATTGTCAGTTTCTTCCAGCCCTCTTTCTTCATTTCCTAAAATTTTTAAGTGTCATTTTCAGACACTAAATTTTAGTCTTTTTTGTTTCTATTATTGTTGTCCATGTGTTCCAAGCACGCTGTTCCTTCTGTAAAAAAGCATCTATTGCATCATCTTCTCTTCATCTGTGAGGAGATTGATATTACGTAGCCATTTAGCATTCTTTTCTTTATTTCTAATCAATTGTATTCATGTTATTCTATTGATGAATAAAAATCAATTTTATTGTAGGCTTAATTCTTTCTAGCAAAGTATATTATACAGTCTTTTTTTCATGGGTCAAATCCTGAGAGCATTAAATAAAAGCCCAGTTCATACTCATTACTTTTCCTTCTTTCCTACCTTTTATAAGTCAATATTTGCAATTACAAATACATCACATGACATCTATAAGTATATCTGAAATATTTCATAATAACCCATTAAGGATTATTTACAACCTGGTCATCCACAGAGGTTCAATCTTTTGGCTGGTATAACCAAAGGAGATTAAAAGTCTGACAAAAGGCCAGCTGGAATTGGCACAAATCAATCTTCAACTTTCTGGTCCAGCAGTTCAAACTCATCCTTCTGATAAGCTGGAGTTGTTTGCTTGTTATGCACGGATAGCAGAATCACTCAACCAGCAACTCAACAACTCTGGTTCAATTCCAGTTGGCCATCTGACAGGATTCTTCAGGATATTCTTTGCTTATTTTAGTCACTCAATTATACCAAATCAGTCAGAAGACAGAAAGAAAAATAAATGGAAGACGATTGTGCAGTTATTTACAGAATGATTGCAAGCAAATTATGGCAGCTCATCAATTATTTGATAACAGAAAATAATATCAGTGAATGTCCTTCTTCATACTTACTTTCCACTTCCACTGGAACTGTCTTTAGTACCTTAGTAAAGGAATATTTTTTGTAATATCAGGAGGAACAATTCAAGAAATTGTTTAAAATTTAACCTTCAAAAAGTAACAATTGCTTCTTGAGATATTTTAATGAGCATCTACTTAAGTTTTGACTGTGATGGCAGCAGATTTTTTATGCAACTCACTAGATGAATCAAATAATTATAAAAGAGTTAATTCAAATATCCATTCACCTATTCTCTTATTTATTAACAATGCCAGTGATGAGATATTCTATCAAGATATTGAACAAGGAGATGAAAGACAGTCACATTCTGCTATGCAAGTCAAAGCTTTTAGAATAAAATTAATATTAACCTATAATATTGGCAAACTTTTCAGGAAATATTTATATTAAAAATAAAGAAATCAGTTTTTATTAGAAATATTTATGAGTTAGTGGTTTTGACATTATATTATGCAACTCGAGGATTGTTCATTATATTGGAAATAAATATATATAATATATACAGTATATTTAGTACTAACTATGAGGGTAAGTTAAAAATTATTCACACTTTCACCATGACTTACCTTAAGAGAATAGTGTGGATAATTTTCAGTTTCCCTTGTATTTTTATTTTCATGTATATAAAGATTATGATGGATTGTAAGGAAGATATAAACTCACAAGAGAAGCAAGATATTATAAAGTTATTGAGTCATGGGATCATAAAACTGAAATTGCAAAAAGTTGAACATAAATCATCAAACATTAAAAGGCATTTAAAGCATTGGCAAAAAACAGGAAAATATCTAACTTTGAGAATGTCAGGCAAAAAATTTGACAAAAATCAACAGAGTAATAAACAAGAAATTGGACTAACCCACTAGAAAGTATTTGTTGCAAACGTAAACAGAACAAAAGTGAAGAATAGTTAGAACATTGGGTAGACATCAAAGCAATTTCACAATCAGCTTTAAACAAGCATCAAAAAGAAAAATGTACAAAATGGGGAAGCAAGTACACAAAGACTAATTTCAATAAAGTAATTTTTACTGGTGAATACCAAGTTATATTGGATGCCCATGGTGTTTTCACTAAAAGTTGGATAGTTCATGAAAACAGTTAACCAACACAAATGTAACACTAACATATACTTGTGACAAATGCTGTGAGTTTACACAAGTGTTTAGTTTCAACATAATTTCTTATCTTGTTAACATCTCTTGATTTATCCCATAACATAATGCAATGAAACTTTCAGAAAAATATTCATTTAAGTATCCACTATTTTATATATATATATATATATATATATATATAAGTAAAGAACAGGAAGGAAAAGTGTCTTTAATCTAATTTGTTTCACTTTAACAACCTTTCTCAAAAATTTTTAAAGAAAAATGATTTAAAATTTTTTTTTAATTTTAAAAATCCACAGAGACAGTATGTTAATTGAGGTTTGATTTTATTGGTCAGATATGTGTCACGTGTAATAAAGCAATGAATGTATATTTTATGTGAAAATAATGCATGTGTCAAGCATATTTAAACTATGGATGAATAAAGTGTGTTTATATGTTAGTAATGTTAGAGTATGTGAACAACAAATTGAAATACATTTCTGTTCAAAATTGTAGCAAAAAAAAAGTATAGAAGCAACAGACAATTTTCTTATTTAAAATAAAATGAGAGAATCATGTATAATGTGTGTATGCAAGAATCATGTATGAATGTGTGCTTATTCAATTCATCTTGTATTTTGATCCATCTATTCAACTCATACATGTATGTATATATATATATATATATATATATATATATTGGCTACTACAACTACTGAACAGTTAAAATAAATTTTTAAATTTTCAAAGTGTGATTTGCTTTGGTATTCATCCGCGAACTTCTATTCAATCATTATGTCATACCAGTTATGAAGGATAGTTTTCAAGCTATCATGTGACAAAACTGCTTAATGGGAGAACTGATCTTGTATCTTTCTTGATTGCACAAAATTAATATAAGCTACCTCAGCTGAAATTTAAAACCTGATTTGCTCATTTCATTTTATACTTATAGAATATCTAACAAACTTTTGATATAAATAGAAAAAGAAAACATCTTAGCTTCAGTTTGTTTTAACCCTTTATTTTCCTTTACCTTTTTTTGAACCATTGTTATTATTGTTGTCATTATTTTAAAATCAATACTTTCTACTCTAGTTAAATCCTTGATAATGGCCCTTACCACTTTGAGCTAACATTTTTGCTAAATTTACAATTACTCTCCATATGTCAAGGTTAATGCAAATAATGTATTTGTAATTGTGTGAGATTTAAATTTAGAACTGGTGAACTTTTACAGTATAAACAATCAGATGAATGAGAAATAGATTTTGTAATATTGGATAAACAGTGAGTTGATATTATAAAAAATACCATATATTCAGGACTTCTTTAATTCTGTAAAAGCTGTTAAACAGATTAGATTCAATAGCACTTGAAATACTTTTCACAGTGGTTCACCAAAAAGTCATTAAATATGGCTTTTAAATAAATTTCAATATTGCTTTTTTAACATTTTTATATTTGTGTTTTTTCATGAAAAATAAAAGTGAGATGCTGACAGTCTTAGATTTCAGCATAGAGAAAATTCCAGAAATAATAAATGAAATTTACAACAATGGTGTAGTATCAGATGACCTAAGCAGATCAATTTTTATAGCTCTGCCTAAGAAACCAGGTACAAATAAATGCAAGCTCCACAGAACAATCAGTTTGATGATCCACCTAACAAAACTCACTGTCTAAATTCTGATGAACAGAGCATGAAGTAGAATCAGGCTAGAGATAGGACGAGAACAGTGCGGTTTCATCAAGAACACTGGAACAAGAAATATAATATTTATGCTAAGGATGCTATCAGAAAAGTAAATACAAATGAAAAAGGGCATTTATTTATGTTTTATAAACTACACTTAGCTGTTCAACAAAGTACACAACAAAGAAATGATAGAAATTCTAAGTAACCTTAACATATTTGGGAAAGACATTAAAATAATCAAGAACCTCTACTAGCAGCAAACTGCCTGCATATGGACAGGAAATGAATTCAGCAGATATACAAAGATAGAAAAAGGTGTAAGACAAGGATGTGTCTTTTCACCAGATCTATTCAACTTGTACAGCAAGACTATTCTGAGGACCTTAGAAGTTATGCCAGGATTCATCATCAGTGATCACAATCTAAACAACATAAGATACACAGATGATACAGTGCTGCTAGCCGGATAGCTGGCATAGAAAGGAAACTAGAAAACTGTCTAAAGAAGGTACATGAGAAAAAGCCAAATGAAAGTACGACAAAGGTTGAGGACATTAAATCAAGCGGGTATAAAAATTTAAGTACTTGGGAAGTGTTCTCACAAAAAACAAGAAGTGCGACAACGAGATCGGAAAATGAATTTGCATGGCAAAGGACACATTCCAGAAGCTGAGACGAGTATTAAAAGACAGAAAAATTTTGCTAGAAACAAAGAAGAGGGTACTGGATTGCTATGTGATGTCTGTACTTCAACTGAAATGTGGTTCTACAGACAGATGCTGTGGATATCATGGATAGTGCATGTGAGCAATGATGATGTTTTGGAAAGGATGGACATGAAAAGGAAATTAATATTTAGCATCAGGAAAAACAACTTAAGTTCCTGGAACATGTGATGAGGAAGGAAGGCTTAGAGAATCTGATACTCACAGGTTAGAGGAAAAGAGCGACAGGGGAAAGCAGCAGATAACATATTTGACAGACCTGTGCAGGTGAATGGCAGAGTGAGGTTTGGGTGGTGTAACAGGAAAAATGCGCTAAGAGCCACCAGGGATAGGGAGATGTGGAAGGCCATGATCGCCTATGTTCTGAAGGGTCATAGCACTTAGAAGAAGAAGTAGCAGAATACAAAAGAAATTCATTTTTGATGTCTAACAAGAATTAATCTTACTTCAAATTTAAAAAATCATCAACAAATACATGTGACACAAACATATTTGATTTGTGGCAAATGGTACAAGGCACTGACTGGCCCAAAAGTCATATTCTATTGTAACACTATTAAAAAAGCTTTGATTAATGTTGTGCAATGGCTTTACATAATTATGTGGGTGCAGTCTACACACACACACACACCCTATATAAGATTGCTGAGTAACTAAGCATTTAGCATAATGTTTTAAAAAATCTTTTTTTTTACACAAATATTTAGTTTCAACATAATTTTTTTCCTTGTCAATAACTCTTCTTTGATCACATATATCAAACATATTACAACAAAAATTTCAGAACAATATTCAGCTCATCAGTGTCCACCATTATATATGTATGTATATATATATATCTAAAAAGCAGCAGCTTGATGGTAAAATCCAAAAGAAGATTATATTAATATTCTTAAAAATTAAATATTAAAAATGATCCAACTAGAGAACTCAATGTAATTAAATTTATTTATTTGCAGAGCATATTCATATATATATATATATATATATATATATCCGAGTGGGTACAGAACAAAGAAAGAATTTTTTCCATCCAAAACATTAATTTAAAACAGTGCTCAATATATGATGTATAGAGCTGTGAATATTAGGAATAGGGAGCAGACGAATTCAGTTTTAGCTTTTACCTCCCAAAGAAACGTACCCAACGTTGAAACAAACATATGATTGTCGAGGACATATATTAAAAAATAATGTACATGTTCTAAAACATAATTTATAATAAATATATATATATATATATATATATCTATATATATATATATATATATAACATAAAAAATTCAAATTTTTTAAGATTGTATGGCTATTTCAACAAGTGAATATAATGTTTAAGATCACTGATGAAGCAAATTTCACTCACTGAAATGGCCATACAATTTTAAAAAATTTTAATTTTGAGCACTCATAGCTCTGTGGTAGAATTGCCGACTAATGCCAGTTCAGTTGGGTTTCAATCCTAGGTAAAAAGCCATCAGATGACTAACTGTATTGATGAGCTGTGATATAGCAAAACAGATCTGTCTGTGGATGACTATATATATATATATATATATATATATATATATATATATATATATATATCCAAGAGGGTACAGAATGAAGAAAGAATTTTTTCTGTCCAAAACATTAATTTAAAACAGTGCTCAATATATGATGTATAGAGCTGAATATATATAAATAAATTGTAGAGTAATGGGTAGTGACTCAGATTGAGGAGTCAGAGAACCGAGTTCAAATTTCAGTTGAGTTCATTACATTTACTTTTGTGCTAAACTGGTACAAAAGAATCAGAAAGAACTATGCCAAATAACTGAAACTAAATCATCTTAAAATTTTGGCAGCAACTAAAATATATATCACATGAAACTTGAATAGAAACTAATGACATGATACTGACATTCTGCATAACTTCAAACAAAAAACCCTGAACAAATATTGTAAAAAGCAATAATAATTACTTGAGAACATTGTTTTAAGAGAAAGATTTTATAAATTTTAACCAATTCTTAACCAATTCTCTGCTTGATCAATGAAGGACATTCTTAAATTTCATCATGATGGTCATATGCATAAAAAAATTTTTCTTAATCTCTTCTTAGCAATGAGCATAGACAGATTTGATCATTTAAGAGCATTTGAGTCAAATCATAAGCCAAAGAAAGCATATCTGAGCCAGCAAAGTTAACAATGCCAGATCACCTGCACTGTATTACTTATCTCAATGATTAAAATTCACCTTTGCATCAATAACTTTTAATTTATAGGCTAGCAAATTAATCCCCTGGTTACTCAATGCTAACTTGAACTTAAATCACCCTCATGAGATTTCTTGCTATTATTAAAGGTTTCCCCCAATTCACTTGAAACAGAAGTTTATATTTGATAGTTTTGAACATTAATGCTTTCTCCTTGATAATTACAATGCTGAAATTTCGCTACTTATAAATTTAACTGATTCCACATCATAAACAAAATATGTGAGATATCTAATGCAAAGAAGAAAATGGCTACTTCAATAAAATAAAGAGTCTTCCATGACCATTTAGTTCACAAAAATATGCCACTTGATTAATCATGTGATACAAAATAAATAGAAGTTGTAAATGCATACAATCAGAAATAGTTTGAGATTTTGATTGGTATTCAGTCAGTCAGTTAAGTGCCATACGTGATACATGCTTGGGCGATCATGTCTCAAAAGAGACATGACTGACTGGCCAGAAGATTATCCTGCAGTAGGTTGCCATTGCTTTCTGCGGTAGATTGGTTGCCAGCCAAGGCTATAGAACCCAATCTGTCCTATTATTTAACCCAAAACTGGAGGGAAGAGATGGATTAATACCTTTCCAAAAGGTAATTGCGCGTAAGTGAATGCAACGAATTCAACTAGAATTCGAACTCGGCTCTCCAATTTCTCATTCCGAGCCGATATCCATTGCACCACAAACGCAGATCCTTGATTGGTATTACTTTGCTCAAATATAAAATAACAAGAGTAGAGTAAGTATATAAATGCTATAAAGCATATCAATAAAGAGCATATGCAACCAGGTTATATTATTTTTAATAAAAAACATTCATTTTTATTATTCACAAATTAAAGAGTTGTTTCTATGAAACTTTACAATTAGAAACAGCTATTTTTTGTTACATCTTTTTAAACAATAATACAAAGAACTGTTGTTGTTCTATTCTTTCTAGATGAATCATCATAAAGATGCAGAGAAGACACCCAACAGTGCAGATCTCATTCAAGAGGAGACAATACTTGCTGCCTTTCTGGTTAAATTTTTGTTGCAATATAAAGCACATAACAAAAGCAATTTATTTTTCAAGTCAAATATAATTTTCTCTCATCTAGCAATCAATGACAATTTTAGTTGCTGTAAAAGACATATGTTCATAAGAATTTTATAAGCTTCAAAATATAACTCATTTTCTCAAAGATTTGAAAACTTTGTTAGGAAAATTCATAAATATCACCTTAGCGATTCAGTTCCAATACTGAACTTGTAATATTTTTATAATATTTCTGTCATTTATATGCCATGTTTTTCTCTTCTAGCCCCTGCTATGCCATTCATTCACCCAAGCTCATCAGGTAGATTGTGCATCGCTTTCTTCTGGTCCTTTTATCTTCAATCTGTCTTGCGAGTTTCAAAATTCCCCAACCCTCTTTCTTCATTATGGGATTCTTGTAATAAAACGTGTACATAAGTTAGCAGATAGAAAGTCAGAGGATACACTTTTTTTTTTTTTACTTCAGCTCAATGGCAATGAGAATGATAAAATGAGCTGTTTCCATATAAGAAACATTTGGACTTCATTGACTGAATAGTTGGTGTTACTGTCAGTTGAAACTAATAAGATACTTGGCAAACTTGGCAAAAAATAGGATATCAAAAAATGATACCACTGTTAGTCTATAGTTTTAAAAAGCAATTGGAATAAAACCTAAACCTAGGATAAAAGCAAATTTATAACAAGCATTTGAAATGCTACTGGAATGGTTATTTACAAGAATAATTTTATATTTACAACATTCTAAAAATTCATCCAATTAAAAGTAATGCATTGCAATATTTATCATTTACCAATTTATAAAGAAATAAATGTGAAAACAATTTTTTATTCTTAAATTTAAAATATGTGAACTACAAGGAAATCCTTATTTACCATCTTATAACATTTGAATCAATTGGTAATAAGCCAATGTACTGTTAACCATTCCAGTAAACAATATAATAGTGTAAATAAACTATCTAATGAATAAATAGTATTATTTACACTATTTGTATTTAGAGTATTGTCCTCATCAAACTAAGATGAGGACAATAATATGAATATAAATAGGGTAAAAAATGATAATTCCTAATCCTAGAAATTCAGATTGAAATTAAATAGTTTTATTTTTATTGTAAATTCTCAAGAACAAAATATTATATATTCACTTCCACCATATGTTTAAGTTTTATTAAAATGTTAATTATCACCATTTAAAACAATAAATGTTGCTGAGCAGTAAAGATAGTTAAAATAATAGCAATGTCAAGGGGAAAACTGTCCATTGACACACCATTTTTTGGCAAGCATGTGGATTCAAATTTGCCAAATATTTTTATTAAAACAGCTTTTCAGGGGATTCAAATTCTCAAGTTCACCAATTTATATAACTCTTTTTAATATTGACAGGGGTTTCCTTTTTAAAGGTTTTGTTTTTAGTAGTGTGAAAAATTTCCAACATGTTTATATCATTATTTTCTCATTTAGTTACATGTTCAAGTCATTATTTTTATTGCTAGAAACTTTTAAGTGATATGGTTTTTACTGTTTGCAATTTTGGAGCATCATTAAAAATGGCCTGATGAAAGATTATCTTCTTTATTGCATTGATAAAGATTTTGATAAAACAGTTTCAGAGTTACAAAATGTATTTTCATGATAGCATCTGATCTAGCAATTAGAATAATATTCAGCTATTTATACCTGATATCTCAATGATAATCATGTTCAGATTTTCCCACTGTCTTGATCAGAGATTCACACTAACTGATAGTTCAATTACAAGCATCTTCAAATATCCATGTTATCAGATTTCTCCTTCACAGTCATGATCTGATATTTGCATTATAACATCTCACAGACATTTTGTGATATCACATCTAAGTTACTGTTGTTCAGATATTTATGTTATCATATATTGCAGTTACTTTCAATTTCTAATATTCATTGCTCTCTGCTCATTGAATCACAGAATACTTCAGATATTCATGATATGACATCTCACAATTAAACTTGTGTTTATATATTCATAGTATTTCAATTAAATCATGATCTGATATTCATGTTATTTGATCCCTCAATTAAAGTAAAGTTCAAATATTCAATGGCCTTTTATCTTTCAATTATGTCATGTTTGAATATTCAAGCATAAATTCAGCCATTCACCTGGTTTAAAACTCAACTGTAATTCAAAATCTTTAATCTACACTAATATCTAAAACTAAAGAAGGCAAGTTAAATATTTTTGTGTTTATAGTATGCATTTTTAAACTTACAAAATTAATTTTATTCCTGTTAACAGAGCCTAATATCCAAACTTATCAATCAATCATTGCAGTTTTATATATAAAACTATTTTCTTGACATTAATTCAGCAGTTTTTTTCTGTCTTTTTTTTTCTTGACATATGTTTTCCATCATAATCAGTCAAAACCTGTTTGGTTAGAGCAGAAACACAGAACTTGCATTGCTTTATTTCTCTCCAAGTGATACTAATATGATAGTGATACTAAGTGATATTAATAACTGTGAATTACTGATAAAGGCATCAGCTCTATAAGAAAGAGAATAAAACATGAACACTCTTTTGCAAGTCATGCAAGTTGTTTAACATCAGAAAGTAACAATTCACCAATTTAGAATATCCAAAACTTATGTATAAATTAAAGAGCTAATTCTGAAAAACTTGTGGGTGCAACATTAAAATAAATATTCCTAATAATATTTATATACCTTATGTTAGGTCTCTTTATAAGTGCTCCTGGCACCATGTATCTGAGTACTATCTAATGCATGCTCGTATCATTAGTGACTAAATTAATTTTGCCAATCTAACATTTGTGGCGAGGAGGGGGGTAGGTCCTTAACAGATTAAATTTTCTTTAGGATTAATGGCCATCTAACACAGTGGGGTGTGTTCAGCTACATTACTATGTATGCAGCTAGTGTGGTGATGACATGATATAGCCATGCAGAAGGCTTCTTAGATTGAAATCAATGGCCACGGCAGAGAGTTTTCCCAATTAAATCAACAATCATGTATTCATGACCAAGGTGAACCTTCAAGTTGGAAGACCATCTTTAGTTTGACCTAGAGAGGTATTATCTCCACCAGTTCTACTCAACCAAGACATGATATGCCTGAATGAATACCTCTCTAGCAAGACATGTACAAGAAACTGGTCAGGTACCCAGCAACTCTACAACTGCACTCAAACATGGAATATATGATGACAATGGTCTCTGTCACATAACAGTTGTTACAATTAAAACCCAATTCATACACTAAATTAAAAAAATATTATATCACAGTTAATAATACAATTCAATATAAGCACATCAAACTAATACTCATCTTTATTGGTTTATTTTAATTATTCAGTTGATACATTCTTTTGCCTCCCTTAGGAAAATAATTCAGAATTTCAGAAAATATAAATTATATTTTTCACAAAATAAAATTGAACTCAAATCTGTATATTTTGCCTCTTCAACCAAGATTTACAAATGAAATTGTGTTTCTTAAATTGATTTTATATCAGTAAAATGGCATAACCATATCAGCTGCCATAACATATAAGAAGTTATTTTTTAAATAACAATTTTTCAGTCACCATTCAGACTTGTTCAAATTTAATATTCATGATTGTACAAAGTAACTTATGGATCATCAAATTCACATATTGATTTTTGTCAATGAAATTACATTTGAATTTTATTTTTTTAATATCTACATATTCAGAGCTATCTGAAAGTTTGTCAATAAAATTATTGTAGTCATCAAGATGCTGGAAGGTAAGAAATAAACATTAAATTTATAACACACACACACACACACACACATATATATATATATATATATAATTCATAGTTCATAAGCACCTGATGATTGCATAGTGCATAAAATAGTCATGTTATAGACATAGGATAACATTTTATATATATATATATATATATATATATATATATATACACACACACATACATACACACAAAATAAATACAGAAATTACTTAAATATACAAATTAACAAAAAGTTGTTATAAGCTTCACAGTTTAACCAAAAACAAAATCTACTAAAAGAAAAAGAAAAAAGTCACATGATATTTGGTCAATTGGTCATATTTAGAAAAGTTAGGGAAAAAATGTTTCACAACCCCATTTTGTTTGTATCATAATTACAATAATGCAATTATTAAAACAAATTATTACAATAACGTAATTATTACCACAAATTTTATATTGAGTATATACACATATTAAAACAAAAAACAGCCACATATTTTAAACAATAAAATTAATAGATAAACAAGTTTAATTCCTTTCAGGATGCACATTTTCTTTATTAAGAGTTTATCTCTATGCCTGAAAATATTAATTTCACTGTCAAAATAAAATATCATGGGTATTTTTACACCCAAAGACAATATTTTATTTTCAAGGGAATAACTATGACAGATAGGTAAAGGTTTTTCATAAGACGTGCTTCATACATACAAACACATGCACATATATATATATATATATATATATATATATATATATATTGATAGTTTAATACTTAGTTTTTGGTCCTAAGACCAGTACACATTTGTATTAAAAAGTGTTCTATACAATTATATTGTAGAACTTTTGAATATTTTTCATTTTTAGATGAGTTATTTTGCTACCTTGGTTTCCACCATGAGTGGTTTTGTTCAGGCAATTTTTAATAACTGATTAAAGAAGAAAAATTTGCCATGAAGAAAAATTAGAAATTAGGACATACCCAAATAAAGACAAAATGCATCCACACTAAGAAATACCTCTTAGGTTCATACAAACATGGATGAAAACGTCATAATTCATTTGAATTTAAACAATGCGCATTCATAAATTCCCTGCTACGTGAATGTTAAAATAAAACACTGTTACAAGAGCGTACTTAAAAAGAAAAACGATAAACGGCAAAATCAGTTATTAAAAATCGCCTGAAGAAACCACTCATGGTGGAAACCAAGGTAGCAAATTAACTCGTTTAAAAACAAAAATATATATATATATATATATATATATATATATATATCAAGAGCATTATTTGAGGAAATTGTATAACAATGTAGAAAAAGTATACTTGTTTCACATTTCAACTCTTCAGGACTTCATTAGACTAAATTTGTTATTGAGTACCACTACTGAACAATACCAACACAACAAAAAAAAATCACTACCAAAGCAGAAAAATTTAACAAGGAAATCAAGAAAAGAATTAAAAATGAAAACAAATCATGGTATAGACTCATAGAACATAAAGTAAAACATTGAAATTTTATGATCTCGCTAAACCCCACAAAACCTAGCATCATAATACAGTGAATTATCTCAGGAATAGACAACACTCACCCATAAACTCACCTGTAATAATTATCACAAAGAAGACATAAAAGAAACCTTGAGGAATTTAAATAAAAGATTATATGAACACAAAAGAGATGTTTTACAAAGTATCAAATGAGTTGGTTACCCATGGTAAAAAGACTGACCACAATTTGGACATGAAAAATGCTGCCACTATTAAATGAGAATAAATGTCAAGAAGTTCCATGAACATAAGTTCATTCACAGTAAATTTCAACAGTCACTCTTACAAGCATCACTATTTCTAGCAAATTTTCTAACATAGTGTGAAATACAGATATACAGTAAGTAATGGAAAATAAACAAAAAAAAGGCTAAATGAATTCACCTAGAAGAAAAAAAATTCTCAAATTTCAAAGTACCCGCCGATGAGTACACATGCTGTCATGCCAACATAACATATTTAGTCAAATGAAATCTTGAAGAATGAAAAATACCAAAAGTAAACATTTTTCTCATTCAGATACAATTTATCCACAGAAATGTATGCACATATTTGCATGTCTGTATACAAGCTACCCTTGCCATCACTGCATTGAACAGAATAGACAGTTTTCTTTCTATATTTTCATGAAGGCAACTTAAGACACACACACATATATATATATATATATATATATATATATATCTTTCATTTGTAAACGAGTTATTACACCGCCTGGGGGATAACAGAATCAAACAAGTACAAGAATTTAAGTACCTAGGAAGTGTTCTAACAGGAGATGGAAAGTGCGACACGGAGATCCGAAGGCGAATTGGCATGGCAAAGAATGCGTTCCAGAAGATGAGCAAAATACTAACACACAGGAAAATCTCAATAGAAACGAAGAAAAGAGTGCTAGACTGCTATGTGATGTCAGTTCTTCAATACGACAGTGAATGCTGGACAATATCATCGAAAATGAGGACAAAACTGGAAGCGGCCGAAATGTGGTTCTACAGAAGGATGCTACGAATATCGTGGACTGAGCATACAAGCAACGACGAGGTGTTAGAAAGAATGGCAACAAAAAGGAAATTGATGCTGAGCATCAGGAAGAGACAACTGAAGTTCCTGGGACATGCAATGAGGAAGGAGAGCCTGAAGAACCTGATACTGACTGGACAGATAGAAGGAAGGAGAGACAGAGGAAGGCAGCGGATAACATATTTGCAGGGCCTGATCAGGTGGATGACGGAATGAGGGTTGCCAGGAGCAACAGGAGCAAACATACTAAGAGCCACAAGGGATAGGGAGACGTGGAGAGCCATGATCGCCTACGTCCTGAAGGAACAGGGCACATAGAAGAAGAAGTTTCTACCAACTGGTGCTTTCAGGCAATTT